>CAUYPK010019569.1:0-81212 GCA_963574355.1 Loris lydekkerianus
TCTGCTCTAATTTTGGTTATTTCTTTTCTTCTACTGGGTTTGGGGTTGGAATGTTCTTCCTTTTCCAGTTGCTTGAGATGTCCCATTAAGTTGTTAACTTCCTCTCTTTCCGTTCTCTTGAGGAAGGCTTGCAGTGCTATAGATTCCCCTCACAGTATTGCCTTTGCGTTATCCCAGAGATTCTGATAATTTGTGTCTTCATTGTTATTTTGTTCCAAAAATTTGGCAAGTTCCTTCTTAATCTCATCTGATCCAGCTGTCATTCATCATAAGGTTATTTAACTTCCATGTTTTTGTATGAGTATGCAAATTCCTATTGTTACTGAGTTCAACTTTTATTCCATGGTGGTCCGAGAAGATACAAGGAATAATTTCTATTCCTTTAAATTTACTGAGGTTAGACTTGTGACCTAAGATGTGATCGATTTTGGAGTGTGTTCCATGGGCTAATGAGAAGTATGTATATTCAGTTTTGTTGGGATGAAATGTTCTGTAGATGTCTGCTGAATCCAAATGTTGGATGGTTAGGTTTAAATCTAAAATTTCTTTGCTCAGCTTCTTACTGGAGGATCTATCCAACACTGCCAAAGGACTGTTGAAATCTCCAACCATTATGGAGCTGGAGGAAGTGAAGTTGCTCATATCTGTTAGAGTTTCTCTTATAAATTGAGGCGCATTCTGGTTGGGTGCATAAATATTAATAATTGAAATCTCATCATATTGAGTATTACCCTTAACAAATATGAAGTGATCATTCTTATCCTTCCTTACTTTTGTTGGTTTAAATATTGTATCTGCAAATAGAATTGCAACACCTGCTTTTTTCTGATTTTCATTTGCCTGAAATATGGAAGACCATCCTTTCACCCTGAATCTATATTTATCTTTTAAGGTAAGATGTCTGGCCTGAGTTTTTGTATCCAGTCAGCCAACCTGTGCCTCTTTAGAGGACAGTTTAAGCCGTTCACATTAATGGAGAATATAGATAAGTCTGGTAAAATTTCAGGTATTGAGTTTTTCGAAAGTCCAGTGGACATTTTTAATCCTTTCGCCACTGTGGAAGTTGGAGTTTGATCTAAAGTTTCTGAGTGAGTTTACTTTTGTGGTAGAGGATTGGGCTGGTCATTATGGAGGATAGGTTTGAGAATATCCTGAAGAGCTGGTTTGGTTATGGAAAATTTCTTCAACATGTGAATGTCATTAAAGTATTTAATTTCTCCATCATAAATGAAATTCAGGATCAGGATACAGTATCCAGGGTTGAAAGTTATTTTGCTTTAGGAGATTAAAGGTCAATGGCCACACTCTTCTGGCTTGAAAAGTTTCAGCAGAGAGATCTGCAGTCATTCTAATATTCTTCCCTTTGTAGGTAATGGATTTCTTACATCTGGCTGCTTTCAGAATTTTCTCCTTCATATTAACTTATAGTGAAGTTAATTATGATGTGCCGGGGGGATGTCTTATTTGGGTTGAGTTGTGCTGGGGTTCTGAAACTGTCTGCTATCTGAATTTCAGAATCTCTTGGCATGTCTGGAAAATTCTCTTTCATAATTTCATGGAGAAGGGCCTCTGTGCCTCGTGAAGCTACTTCATTGCTTTCAGAGATTCCAATGAGGCAGATATTAGCCTTCTTCGAATTATCCCAGAGCTCTCTGAGAGAATGATCCATTTTTGCTCTCCATTTCTCTTCCTCTTCTGAGAGTTTGGGAGTGTTTAAAAGCTTTGTCTTCAATGTCAGAAATCCTTTCTTCTGCTTGCTCCACTCTGTTACTGAGGGATTCTACTGTATTTTCAGATCTTTGAGGACTGTAAATTCGTGCTTCAATGTGTCAAAATCTTTGGTGGTTTTGTCTTTAAATTCATTGAATTCTTGAGACAACTTTTGAATTTCTTCTCGAATTTCTAATTGCAAGTTTTCCTCCATTCTATTAATCTTGTTTGCAATCCAAATTCTAAATTCCATTTCTGACATCTCAGCTATCTGTTTATGAATGGGATCTTCAGTTACATCCGCCATATCTTTCCTTGGAGGAAGGGGGGGGGTTTTATCTACTCTGGTTATTCATCTTACCAGAGTTTTTCCACTGATTCTGCCCCATGATTATTTTACACCACTTGACTTTTCCCCTGGAGCTTTGCCAAGGACCCGTATAGTGCTATGGCCTGAGAAACTGGGGACCTGTTTGGTGTGGTAGGGCTAAGTGGCTCTGTCTTGTTTTCAGCTGGGTCTCTGTGTGACCCTAGTGAAATAGTTACTCTTGGTTGAAGTCTCAGTTGTGGAGAAATACCAGCAGTTAAGTCACCCCACCCCCTACAGGCAACAATTGGAAAAGGAAAATCAAATTTTCCTACAACCACACACCCAGGACACCACTTGGATAGTCCTCAGGTGATTGGCTCAGTTAAAAAGGTCCAAATCAATTGTCTCAGTCAGCAGCTGTCTCAGGTGAAAGAGTTTAAAAGGTCTCTGGCAACTAGATTGCAGGGGAATACTGACAACTCAAATATGACTTGGTCCGGTGCTCTGTGAGGTCAGGAGGACCCATCCAGCAAATAGATTAGTCTGGGAAGGTTGATGCACTTCT
Source organism: Loris lydekkerianus (assembly GCA_963574355.1). NCBI lineage: Eukaryota > Metazoa > Chordata > Mammalia > Primates > Lorisidae > Loris > Loris lydekkerianus. Next base: position 2,586 of record CAUYPK010019569.1, read on the forward strand.
GTCACACCCCACCTTGCACCTCTGTCATACCCAGTCACTGATAACTCTGCAGGGCTGTGACCCAGTTGCCTCCAATGAGCAGATACTCCAGGGGTTTGCACCTGCCTGAATCACAAGGAAATCTATGTCTCCTCAGCCAGGCCTGCTCTCTGCCTCTATCCAGCAGGGGGAGGTGAGGCCTGAAAACCTCGGGGGCTTGATGGAGACTGAGGGTGTTCACTCATTTCCAGCCCCGCCCCTGATTGATGTCACTGACAGAACAGAACAACTTTGCAGAATTTGTTTCTGTCCTGGCTAAATTCCTGGGGCCTGCATTTCCATCCCAGATCTTCCACTGGTTGCCACCTAAGAAGATGCCCAGCCTCCTCTGGTTGCCCAGAGAGACAGGGGGTGTGACTCCAGAATATGCAGGGATGAGCCCTATTGTTGCCAAAAACGGCTGCTGCTCTGCACCTCGAGGCCCCGCTGCTCTGGCGTGGTTCCCTCTCAGCCAATCGTCCTCTCCTCACTCCTGTGCCACAGAATCAGCACTGACCAGCTGCAGTCCAGGCCCTGTCCATGCCCCTCGAGAAATCACCCAAGAATCCAAACTCCTGGGGGACGGGCCTCCAGACCTCAGAGTGAGAGTGGAGGGTAGTGCTGGGAGCTCAGAATTTCAGGTAGAGAATATATACAGTTTTACACAGTTTTATGCCTGGCAGGAGAGCACCATGGTACCCTAGTAGGGGAAGTAGGTCCAGTTTTTAGAGGATCTCTCCCGGGGAGTATAATGGGAGGACTTTTGAACTCTTCTTGTTTGTTTATGGGGTACTCTGAGCCATTCTCATGGGGGAGGGGACTCTCATCCGCTTATTGATGGATTTTGTACATTTTGTTTGTATCCTTGGGGTCGCAGCTGGCCTCAGCGGGGTTGATGTGCATTCTTCAACCTTCTCTCTTGGTGTAGTTCTAATCTGCCAGGCTACTTGCTAAATTTTTGTCCATTAACTCTCCTTCTAGATGGGAGCCTCTCTGTTTTGCACAGAGCCAAACACTGGAAGCACGAGATAACTGACATGGACCAGCTGAAAATGTTTTCTATTACAACTCTTACAACACCAACTTTTAGAAAATCAATCCCATTACTTTGTGTGAAACCTAGAGTGGGATAAGACAGCTCTAATTGATTTGATTTTGAGCTTCATCAGGAAGGCATGATGGCTCATGCCTTTAATCCAAGCTACTTGGATGGCTGAGACAGGGGGATCACTTGAAGCCAGGAGTCTGAGGTTACAATGAGCTGTGATGACACCACTGCCCTCTAGTCTTGGGTCAGATCCAGCAGGACGTTCTCCTCACCGCTGTCATCCCGCCCTCGTATTTGGAGGTTCTTCAGATGTCAGACCCTTAGAGACAGAAAGCAGAATGGTGGTTGACAGGGGGAGGGAGAGAAGGGAGTTGTTTTATGTTATAAAATTTCAGTTTTGCAAGATGAAAGGGTTCTAGAGATCTACTGTATAATAGCATGCATATAGTTATCACTACTGTACTATAACTTAATGCTTAAGATGGTAAATTTCATGCATTTTTAAATAATTTTTTAGAAAAGGTACATACATGTTGAAATATAACATAGATTATGATAATAAAGTGACCCATCATCCCACTTTATCCAGTTTCATTTTAAATTTGTTAAGATTTGCTTTTATAAACAGAATATGGTCAAACTTTTGTGAATATCCCACGTGCAGTAGAAAAGAACATGCCTTCTGCTGTTGGGTGGAATGTTCTATACACATTAATTAGACCCTGTTTGTTGATGGTATTGTTCACTTCTTCTATATCGTTGCTGATTTTTTTGTCTGTTGTGTTAATTACTAAGAGGAGTGTCTGGGACCTAAGCATGAGGGAATACTCAGAATATGGGCATATTTCTCAGTATTCAGATTTAGAAAGTCCTGTGGCAGCCCTTTCATCTTGCAAAGAGAGGAGCAGAGAAAATGGGGGCATGCCCACCCTCTAGGATGCCCCCTTCAGCTCCCCAAATTCAAGCCAAGGGCTCCTCCTGGAGCTCTCTGTGTTGACGTCCACTTCTGAGTTCAGGTGGCTCTGAGTTCAGGCCAGTGAATAGCAGAGGGAAATAATCCATAAACCCACTTTCGGTTTGGAAGTGCTTCAGATCCCGGTCATCTTCCCCAATGTATCTGCTGCTTTCTACTTTTTAGAGTCCTCCAAAAGCCGCCCTGTGCATTCCATGTGGGGTATATTGCTGCATGGGGTGGGAGCAACAGGGTGCAGTGTGCCTACTCTGCTCACCAAGAACTGGAACTAGAATTAATATGGTCAATATTCGGATTTAGAAAGACCTGTGGCAGGATTGAATGGGATAGACTAGAAGGGCTGAGATGGGAGGCCCATTAAAAACCTATTATAATAAAAGATAAAGTAATAAGAACTCAAACTAGTGGGACAAAAGTGACAGAGCAGAAAGGGAAGGGGTAGAACCCAGGTGAGGCATGTTGTCTCACACCTATGGCCTCCCTGTGCAATACGTCACTTCAGCACTACTGCCCCAGCGGGACACCCAGAGAGAAGACCCACATGGGGACTTGCTAATCCAGAAGCTCAGAGCTGGGACTGACCTTAAAGATCACTTAGCTCAACACTCAATTTTTTTTATCTTCTTCATTGATGTGTAATTTACATACCATAAAGTTCACTCATTTAAAGTTCAGTGTTTTAGAACTTTCTCAAGTTCTAAACACTGCTCTGTATATATTATGGAGTGATATAACCATCACCACAATGTAACTTTTTAAAACATTTTCATCTTTCCTAAAAGAAACCTCATACCATCAGTAGTTGTTCCCCAGCTTGCCCCGATTCCCTACCCCCCATCCTAGGCCACTACTAATATATTTTCTTTCTCTATAAATCTGACTATTCTCGATGTTTTAAAATAAATGGAATTATAAAATATACATGGGTAACTATGAAAGTTTTGAGACTGTTATGGTCCATATTTTACTTCCAAGAAACACAGTCAACAGTATCTTTTCTGATTCACCTATGTGAGTTTTAACTTGCTTGGTGTTGCTGGAAAGGCCTCATTTATTTCCACCTACGTGGATTTTATGTTTCTTGATTTTTGTATATCTCAAAACTTTTATAATAACCCACGTATTTTCTTTTGTGAACAGCATTCACTTAAACATGTTTGGGAGTTTCATTCATGTAACAGATATCATTAGCACCTGGTTCTTTTCTATTGCTGAATCATATCCATCGTATGGATATGCCATAATCTGTTCTCCCTTCAGCAGCTGATGGACATCAGATGGTTTTTTCACTCTTTGGCTATTAAGAGTAATGCTGCTAGGAACATTTGTGTATAGGATTTTGTGTGGACATGTTTTTAATCCTCTTGAGTAGAATTGCTGCGTCATATGGTAATTCTATATTTAATTTTGAGAAACTAACTACTGTCTTCCATAGCAGCTGTGCCATTTACATTCCCACCAGCAATGTGTGACAGTTCTCAACACTCTAATTGTACCCGAAGAGGTTGATAAACTCCCCAGGCTCAACACATGCCTCTTAACTCGTAAACCTGTGGTAATTAGCTACAGAAACAAGAATAAAAACCACAGTCAACTAGAAGGAAGAATTTCTGTAATTCAGGAAAGAAATGAATTTTTTATTCCTATGTAAGTCTTCTCTTCAAATATCATTGTTTCTTTTGTTGTTGTTGTTGTTGCTGCAGTTATTTAGCTGGCCCAGGCCGGGATCGAACCTGCCACCCTCAGTGTATGTGTCTGGTGCTGTAACCCCTGTGCTATGGGTGCCACGCCAGTATCATTGTTCTTTTCCTTTAATAGATGTTCAAGACTATACATTGTAAATTATTGCAATTACTCTTTTTCACTCAGATTTTTCCCAAAGTTCATAGCTGTTACAGCCCTTCACCCTAAACTACTGCCATGCCATGATCTGTAGACCAGTGATGATGATCGCTGATCGTCTTGTCCACCCCCCTCATGCTTCAAACCCTTTCTGGACTGCATTCTTAAGGCTGTCAGTGAAGTACGGTACCTTCTTGGGACACAGTGGTGCATCTGGCGCCCTTCCCTGAAGAGCACTCTGTTCCTCTGGCTCTCACTCCAGGTGCAACATCAGCTACTTAGAAGAGTGGCTTAAAGAGAAGAACTTGCAGAACAGCTTAGCCAAGGAAACTTTGGAACCCCTCTCTCAGGCAGCCTGGTTGCTTCAGGTCAAGAAGACCACAGACAGCGATGCTAAGGAGATCTATGAACGTTGCACCTCACTGTCCGCTGTGCAGGTGACCAGGTTTGCTTCTTGTCTCTCCAGATCCTCCATGACCATCTCTGTACTTGGCATTGCCTTTCCTGGCTCAGCTAGCTGTGAATGACTCTGTGTTCTCTAGGGAACATAGTCATATGGCCCATCTTTTTATCTGATAAGCATCTATTAAATACTAACTGTAGGTCTTAAAAATACAAAAATGTCTATTACACATCCCTTGCCCACTAAACTCACTGACGCATATGTGTGGGGGTAGGCAAGTGGAGGTGGGGAAGAGGGGTCCCCCTACTGCCATCTAATTCTGTGATCCGTTTTGCTCCCTTCTGCACTCCTCTCTCGTTTTTTCTTTTCTTGGAAATAGTTAATACACTGTTCCTCAGCCAAATTACAGGATAAAAGAACTACCTGTGCTTCCCAGTGGTCTCCAAACCACCAGAACCATTATTTCATGAACAGAGTTATTCTTTTTCATGGTCTAACACCATGTCATGTAATGTTCACAGATCATAAAGATCCTTAATTCATATACACCCATAGATGACTTCGAGAAAAGAGTGACTCCAGCCTTTGTTCGCAAAGTACAGGTGAGATCTTTAACGGTGTGCCTTTTAATTTGGCCTCCTAAGTATGCTGTAAGAGATTGATACTTAATTAACATCGTGGAAATGCAGGATTAAAATACTTTTATGAGATGTGCAGATGAAAGGCACCCAGCTCAAAGGCAACAAGAATTTTCCCTGTCAAATTCAAGATCAATTTTAGTGGGAAGGGAATGAAAACACCAAAACTCTGCCTCCTGTGCTGTGCTCCTTCAGCATCCCTTGTTTGTTCCTGGTCGTCGAATTCTGTGCAAGTGGGCAGAGGCTGAGTAGAAGCAGACCATTTTTCTTATATTGTCATTTTATAAGCATTGTTATATAACTATTTTTTCTTATAAACTCCCTGAAGTTTCTCCCCTAATGAACTAGAGCAGCAGTTCTCAGAATTTGGTTCAAGGATCTCTGGGAAGCCTTTTCATGGGTTCTGCAAAATTTTCCTTTTTCTTTTTTTTTAGAGACAGAGTCTCACTTTGTCGCCTTCGGTAGAGTGCTGTCATGTCACAGCTCATAGCAACCTCCAGCTCTTGGGCTTAGGCGATTCTCTTGCTTCAGCCTCCTGAGTAGCTGGAACCACAGGTGCCTGGCTATTTTTTGTTGCAGTTTGGCCAGGGCCGGGTTTGAACCACCACCCTTGGTATATGGGGCTGTTGCCCTACTCACTGAGCCACAGGCAGCACCCAAATTTTCCTTTTCTAAATACATAGCTAAGTGAGATAGGATTTTCTTCATTTTCTTCAACCAAAATGACTTATCACAATAGATTGAATGCAGAAGCAGGTATATCATATGTAAGTCTTATATTAAGTCAGACATTAAAGAGATTTAAAAATACATTTAATACTACTCTGGTGGGCATGGTCACTCATGCCTATGATCCTAGAACTCTGGGAGGCAGAGGTGAACGGATTACTTGATTGAGCTCAAGAGTTTGAGAACCAGCCCAAGCAAGAGCAAGACTCCATCTCTACAAAAAAATAGAAAAATTAGCTTAGTGGTGTGCACCTGTAGTCTCAACTACTCAGGAGGCTGAAGCAGGGAGGATAGTTTGAGCCCAGGAATATGAGGTTGCAGTGAGCTATGGTGATGCCACAGCACTCTACCCGGGGCAATGGAGCAATACTGTCTCAGAAACAAAACAAAACAAAAAACATAAACTAAACATTTCTGACTAATTTTTCTTTGTTCTATAAAATGATATGTAATATCTATTGGGTATATTTTAATGATTGATGAATATTTTTAATTATTATTTTAATACTAATCTGGTAAATATTAATATTGATACCCACATACACAAAAGCTCTCTGGGATCCTCAATAATTTTTCTTTTTTTGAGACATAGTCTCACTATGTCACCCTCGGTAGAGTGCCATGGCATCACACCTCATAGCAACCTCAAACTCTTGGGCTTAAGCGATTCTCTTGCCTTAGCCTCCCAAGTGGCTGGGACTACAAGTACCCACCACAACGCCCATCTTTTTTTCTTTTTTTAATTGTAGTTGCCATTGTTGTTTTAGCAGGCCCGGGCCGAGCTCGACCCCATCAGCTTCAGTGTATGTGGCTGGCGCCCTATTGACTGAGCTATGGGCACCATCCTCAATAATTTTTAAGAGTTTAAAGAGGTCCTATGACCAAACCACTGAATAAAGAAGAAGGATGGAGGGCGGTGCCCATAGCTCAGTGGGTAGGGTGCTGGCCACATACACCAAGGCTGGTGGGTTCGAACCTGGCCCGGGCCAGCAACAATGACTACTGCAACAAAAAAATAGCCGTGCATTGCGGCAGGCACTTGTGGTCCCAGCTGCTTGGGAAGCTGAGGCCCAGGGATCACTTGAGCCCAGGAGTTTGAGGTTGCTGTGAGCTGTGACGCCATGGCACTCTGCCTGGGGCAACAGTCTGAGACTCTTTCTCAGAAAAAAAAGAAGAAAGATGGGTTCAGAGAAAATGTGAAACTTCACGTCTATGCATGTTGGAGCTTAGAATTATGCCGTGAGAACAGATTAGAACACACGTGGATTTGTGATCAGTCCATCCATTAACTTCAGAGGTAAAACAAAGTAAGTATTCCTGAGGGCTGACCCGGAAGCCCTGAAGAGAGCATTTCACCTCGGAATTTGCTGGTAAACAGCCCTCATATACCATTTCCCGTGCTTTTGGAAGGAGCTCATCACTGAAGACATGGTTGTTGTGTTTCTCTAACTCTTGACTTTCAGGTGACAGCAAAGCAGGATATACCTATTTCCTTGTTCATTTTTCCTCTGGTTCTAATTTCAGGCTCTTCTCAATAGCCGGGAGGACTCATCACAGCTGATGCTGGACACCAAATATCTCTTTCAAGTCACGTTTCCTTTTACCCCCTCTCCGCATGCCCTGGAGATGATCCAGATCCCCAGAAGCTTCAAACTAGGCTTTCTCAATAGGTTATAGCAGAAAAAAAGGTCAATACACTTTCCCCTCCAAAGCTAAGTGAAGGTCAAATATGGCGGATGTAGTTTATTAATTACAACTGGAATGCTTTGGAATGTGATTTCAGTAAGAAAATAGAGCTCTCCCAAATGGACTACATCATCTCTCATTCATGGGGACAGAGCTGCTGCCATAGTTTTGCAAGAATTAACACACACCAGCTGTGGTTGGAAAGGCCACTTCTTGCTTTGGAATCTCAGCTGCTTTTATTGGAATACCTGGAAAGCTTCTATCTCCTTCCAGGTCTTCTGACAGGGCTCCACGAGGAAAGAGTGAGAAATGGGGACATAATGGCTCCCAGGTTCACAAGAAGCCCAGGTCCAATTATGAAGCCACAAGTGGGTTCCAGGGCTGAGTCTTCCAGGACCTAACCCCATTTGGCTACCAGGCCCTGCCAGAAAAATACCTCTTGTCCCCTGTCCACTGTGGGAGTGGGGTTCATTAACTCTTTTCACTGAAAATGCCCCTGCATAAAAATTGTTTCTTTTAGATCCCTCTAACTTTTAAGAGAATATCCAATCTGAAATGAATCGTATGAAATCCTTTATGTATATGTCTCTTTAAGGCTTAATTGCCGTGCCATTTATCTTCTCCTCTAAAAGAACCTTTTCTTAAATTTTATCTGCCAGCATAATTTGCCATAAATTTTATTTTTAATATCTTTTATACAATAACTTTTTAAAAGACTTAAGTTTAAAAAGGCAACCTAAATGATTTTCTGTATCTAATCAGCATTCTGATGTATTTATTTTTAAATTTTCTCATAGAAATAACAAGGATTGTGTCTGCTCCTCCTTTGGAGAAATCTAAGTTTCCCACGTTTTATGGGACCTGGCTATTCCTTGTCCCCCCAAACCTTTTCATTCCTTCCTTTTAGAGCATAAAACACCCTTGAATGAGCACCCCTGGCCTGTGACCTACGGATCCAAGGCTTTTCTGCACCCAACTGCCCCTTCTGACAGTCAAGGCAATAGCTGCGATTCTATACATATACTACAGACATACATCTTAGGAGTGGGACTAATATATGATTATCAAGCAACATCACTCTCCTAATATGTAATGTCTTTTCATGTTATAAATGATTTAGTTTCAATACATTGTATATGAAAAAATGAAAAGTTGAACACTTTACAATACTTTAACCAATAAAATAAATTACCAAACGAATTGGGTCACATTCTATTAATTACTAGATTACATGTCTCTTAAGTGCACAAGTTTTATGCCTTTCTTAAAGGTCAGGCTGAAAGATGCTAGACTCGGTTTAGATTTATAATGCCTCATTAAAAATACATAAAACTGTTTAGATAGGAAGTAAACACGTGTCCAGGGGCTCCCACACTACATCAGAGCGAGGGGCTGCTTGACAGAATTGGCTGCATTCCTGATCCTCACTGTGGCCTCAGTACCCCTTCTAGCCCTTCCCCACCCCAGGAGGGGCCATCACTCTTCCTTTTTGGCTCCCACAACTCAGGGCTCCTGCCTATTTTACAGCATGTACCCTGGGCTCTCTGTTGGCCTGTGAGCTCCAGAGGGCGGGCACCACATCCCATGCATTCCGGCCTTCGTCCTGCTACCCGTGAGCTGGGAGAGCTCCCAAGGAGCGAAGTTCTGTTGGAGGGGACAGAGATCGGAGGGTGTGTGTTGTCAGGGGGAAGAGGGGAGGTGTCAACCATGAAAAAAGTTATCTTGTTTGGGGACAAAGAGACCCACAGAAACCGAGGTATATATATGTGGAAAGCAAGGAGACGGAGGCACCCACCCCACACTTTTGATGAGTTCTACAAAGCTGAAGGTGGGAAGGGCAGCCAAAATGGAGCGCTGCCGATGACATGCAGTCCCAGGTGAACGTCAGGCTTGTTCAGCAAGTGGGTGTGACACACAGGTCAAACTGCCAAAGTCTGCCCCCACAGGGGTTAGGAGGGCGCCTGGCAGCGTGGATGGGTGGAAGGTTCAAGGGGGAAGAGGGTGAGATGCCTACTGCAGCACGTGCCCCAGCAGAGAGCACAGAACTGCAGGTGGGAGGAAGGCAGCAAGCTGAGCTGGGCCGGCCAGATAAGGAGATTATCTGTGCAAGGTGATTTCGCACCTTGGTGCCTCTGCTCTAGCTTCTCGCCTTTCTCCTCTCCTCACCAGCTTGTCAGTTCCCCGTGCTGACTCTGCAGAAGGTAGGTGCTTGCATGTTAACATTCAATACGAACCCTCTGGTTTTCTGAAATGCTCAGAAAAGTGTCCAGATGGGTACATGTCAAGGTGTTAATGGGAGTCTTCCTGTGCAGTGGGAGCACAGGCGTAGGTTTTTTTAATTCTTACTTTAAATATCATATATTCTAATCTTCTATCATTTCATGTGAATTTATTTGAATTTATTTGAATATATTTATTTTAAAATATATTTATTTATAATATAAATATTATATTATATTTTAATATAAATAAATATTATAAATACATTTTAAAATATATTTTAAAAATATATTTTAAAATAATATTGCCATCAGCAAAAAAGATGAGGCATCTTTAAAATAAATCAGTTTTAGAAGTTGATCCAGGCGGTATGTCTTAGGATGACCTAAGCCTCACAATGCAGCTCGCGGAACAGAAAGAGGGTTTTGACACTGAACGTTGTATAGTTGCAGTAACTCTGCGAGAGACATCCACATTCTTGTATCAGCAGTTTGTACTTTCTTATTGTATGAACATATCACAATTTATCTAGTCTATTATGTGGAGGACATTTGGGTTTTTCCAGTTAAGACTATTATGAATAAAGTTGCTATGACATTCTTATTCATGATTTTTTCACCCTAGGGAAATAAGAGTATATATCCTGGAGCTGAATTGCTAGGTCATAGAATATTTATGTATGTTCAGTTTCAGTAGGTCCTACCGAGCACTTTTCCGAAGTGGTTGTGCCAATTTTTACTCCTACCAGCAGGGACACACATTTCCGGTTCTCCACATCCTCACCCACGCTTTGTATTGTAAGTCTTTTTAATTTCAGGTGTTCTGGTGAGCCAGTGGTCTTATCCTGTTGTGGTTGGAATGTGTATTTCTTTGATGACTAACCATGTTGAGTGCCTTTTATACGTTTATTGGCCGTATGCATATCCTCATTTGTGAAGTAACTATTCAAGTCTTCTGCCCATTTTTAAAGTAACTTTCGCTAAGATATAATACAATATAAAACTTGCCATTTTAAAATGTGTATTTCAGCAATTCTCTTGCCTCAGGCTCCCAAGTAGCTGGGACTACCAGCATCCACCACAATGCCCGACTATTTTTTGGTTGCAACTGTCGTTGTTCAGTAGGCCCAGCTGGGTACGAACCTACCAGCCCCAGTGTATGTGACCAGTGCCCTAACCACTTGAGTACTGGTGCCAAGCCTTTGTCTTTGATTCTTTTCAAAATAAACAGGTATTTCCTTTGTAATTTCAAAGCTATATATTTAGGTAAAACAGACATCAAAGAAATTTTGTGGATTGGATAAGCTTATTAGGGGAAGCTTCAAGAAGTTCTGTGAACTCCCCCTATAGAGTAACTTCATATCAAAACTTGTTAAAATTAGGGACATTTTTGACTTTGTTGTCAAAATGCTCATAGTAGCATTTGTTTTGTGAAAAAATCCTCATCAAAAGAATTATTGACAATAAGTATAATAGAATGTACTAAAAGTTAGCTTAGGATATAAATACTAAATGAAGAAACATCAAGATATAGAAATATAAGCAATATACATAACAATATGACTCCAGTGATCTTAAATCTTACTGCATAGAGCAAAATGTGCAAAGGAATCTCCGTGGGTGGTGGGATTATAAGTGATTATCTTCTTTATACCTTTTTGATTTTTCTAAACTTTCTATAATGAACATGTGTAACATTTATAGTTTAAAAATAAATTTAGTTTGTAGTTTACCCATGTTTAACCAACCAGTTCTAAAATGCTTGCTATGTGTTATGATTTAAGACTGATATGACTTAAAAATTGTCTCCATTAAAAAAAAGGATGTTTTCCAAGAATACACAATGACATGTGAAGATGAAAATGCTATTAAACAAAAAACTAAAGTCCAAAATCATAGATGGCATATAATTACAATTTTGTAAAAGGTACATATATACTTATGAAGATACTAAAAGAAAACAAAAAATGGCAACGAGTCAGTCATTTGCTGGTGTGAGGCATATAGGTGATTACTTTTCCTTCTTCAAGTCTTTCTGTTTCCAATTATTATAATTATTAGCAGCTTTTATAATTAAAAAAAAAGAAATTCAGTCTGAAAATAAAAACTGTACCTAGATTTGAAACATTGGCAAAGGAAATGCCTGTTTATTTTGGCAATGTTTTTCTTTTTTTCTGTCTTTCTGTTTTTATCGCCCAGAACTCCCAGCCATCCTTCTATTCCTCTTCCGCTGGGTCCCTTGGGTTCCTCCCACCTTCCATTCCTGAGCTGCAACTCTGTCCAGAGCATATTTCCTCTTTTCTTAACCTTGTTCATCTTCCTGCTGTCCCTTCTGTCTCTGACCTATTTCTGGAAGCACAAATGCTGGAATAATCCACTCGAATGATGTTGTTCCCTTGCTTAAAAACCCGTGGCTCACTAATGCTAATACTTAGAATCCTCAGCCTGACCTTGTTACCGGCCACCTTTGCAGGGTTGGGGAGTGGGAACAATTGCCAAGCTCTCACATAGGTCAGGCTCTGGTCGGCAGGCCCTCTTGCATTCTTTAAATCATATGTTGTGACAAAACTGGAGCAGCCTGACCAGGCTAGCTCGACAGTAAGAGCTGCAGTCACGCTATTTACAGACTTAGGCTCCACCACTGACCTTGAACTTGTTTCACACCCCTGTGTGTCCTCAGCTGTAACACAGATTATGAGAGGCCTCCCTCTCAGCGTGATTGTGAGAAGTCAGCACTGAGCACTGCATGGTGGTCAGTAGCTGGTTCACCTGTGAGCTACTGTCCCTAAGGGATTACCCTCTATCCTCTGCACCTAAAGTTCTCAAGAGCTGTGCTGGCTACCCCTCTGCCCTAGCAGTTCAGCCCACTCACGAGCTCCTGATTCTCTCTCCAGCTTCATGGTGACCTCTGCATGACAGACATTCCCCATTAGCTCCCCCACAAATACATCCCTCTCAAATTCAGCTTTGTTGAAATGTTCAGTCCAATGCCCTGAAATATCTTTATGCTTGGGGGGGGGGGGGGATCATTTCTTTGAATCTTAATGTGACTCACTCTTTGGACTACCTATCAAATTGACAGGGCTGGCTGGGCACAGTGACCCAGGTCTGTAATTTCAGCACTTTAAGAGGCCAAGAAGAGAGGATTGCTCAAGGTCAGGAGTTTGAGACCAGCCTGAATATAACAAGATCCCATCTATACAAAAAATAGAAAAATTAGCCAGATATGGTATCTATAGTCTCAGCTACTTATGAGGCTGGATCAAGAGGATCACTTAAACCCAGCAGTTCAAGGCTGCAGTGACCCCTGATCATCCCACTGCACTCCAGAGAACAGAGCAAGACTCTGTCTCTAGAAACAAATAAACAAAAAATTAACAAGGCTAAGCTGGCTGCTTCCTTCCCCCTTGGTGTCTCCGTCCTCCATCTCCATCAGTGGCATCACAACCCTCAGTCTTCCAAACAAACCTCAGCCACGTCCTAGCCGTCTCCCTGTCCTCATCCCCACATCGTGCCAAGTCTAACTCCTTCCCCTTTCCCTCCTTCCTACCCATGGTCCAAGTCCATCTCGTTGCAGTGCTTTTTCCCAGTGTCTTGCCTGAGCTGTTACCATGGGCTCCTCATGTTCTTTCCTCACTATCTCCTGCCACCCTTCCTTCCCCAGACAGCAGCCACTGCTGTTGCTGCCAAACAGGGCAGCATGACCTTGGTGGCACACATTCACGGTACTTCCAACTTTGAGCTAAGTGCTTTATGTACTGTCTCTAATGATTCCCCTGATAACTCCAGGAGGGTAGATTTTAAGGTCTCTGTTTAGATTAGCAAAACAAACCTTCAGAGAGGCCAAGTAACTGGCCTCAGTAAAGCCAGCGACCCTGTACCTCTAACCATCAGATAGTTTTGCATTCTCAGGAATGCCTCCTGTCAGTGACCTGGGCCTCCCTGTTGACTTCTGCATGAACAGGCAGGACCTTGGGTCTTGGGCTGTCAAATGTTTAATGAATGGTGGCTGCCTTGCAGGGAACCAACACCACACTTACACAGCCTCGTGGCTTTGGCTGGGGTCAGGCTCCACCATTTGCTGACTCTTGTCTTTGCTCCAAAAGTCCACCCCAAAGGGAGAAATGTTTTTAAAAGTTTTAAATTATAGCATTCATTACAGCAATATATCCCATTGTGAAACCCCACAGAATTGATATTGTGGTATCAAGATCAATCCTGACTTCATCCACAAACTGCCAACACAATCGGTAAAATGTGTTACCTACTGTCTGATGCTTTCTCATTGGTTAAACAAATGAGTTGTGTTGATACAACTTGTAATAAATCAAAGATTACAAATTAACTGCATACACTTTATGCCTCCTAGCTGAGCAACTACCATGATAAAAAGAAGAGGTTTTACAAAGTTAAAACCGTTGGCTTTTCTCATGCCCTGCCACCCCTTTTCCCTTTTTTTCAGCTTCATCTTGGATAAAAGATGTGTGATCAGACCTTTCTAGTTAATGTATTTGGCTCGTGTGACAAATGTTTCAAACAAAGGGCTCTGAGACCAGTTTTCAAGAAATCTCAACAACTCAACTACTGCTCAATATGTGCAGAAATTGTAAGTGCCACATTTTGCTTTTTAAATTGTTGGTGCCTATCTTAGGACAGTATTTCATAAGAGTCCTCTGGCAGATGAGTTACCATGGAATCAATTTACACAACACAAAATTTTCAGCACATGTGGGCTTCACAGGGGATCAGTGTGTGGACTGGAGTGTGTGACTGCCTGGGTTCAAATCCTATTTATGTTCCTAGTTAGTGGTGTACCAACGAGACTCCCACCTCTCTCCTCAAGCCTGTTTTCCCACCTAGAAGATAGGAATACAAATAGCAACTGAATCACAGAGTTTTGTGAGGATCAAGAGTTTATTTGATAAAGTGTTTAAAACACCCAGAAGCACCTGATGAACATCTTAGCTGTTATTATTTCTTAGGGCTAAGGCTTTTTTCTTCTGTCTTCTGCCAGTCTGCCTGGCAGGCAACCAAGCTAAAAAAGAGACAGGCAAAAAACAATCTGGGAGCATTTTCCCAAGGACCGTGTTGCACCTGTATATAAGGAGAACGTCATTAAAGACTGAACCATACAGGGCCTACAGTGAGCAAAATTAAGCTCAAAAAGTGCTTGTTGGGCCTAAGCCTTCACTGAAGGCTAGGAATTAAATACAAATCCTGGCATTTTTCAAAGAACACAAAATTAAGTTTTCACCAGAGATGGCTATGCATAAACTTTAGATCTTGAAGCAAAAATGCCCACAACATCCCTGAGGCCTTAGGAATTTTGGTCTGAGGGTATTTGCAGAGCTATGCTCAACTGTGTGGCTAAGTGGAGCTCCCACCTGGTGAAAAGTGGTAAAGCACGTCTCCAGAAAAGCCCAAAAGGAAATCCCCACGTTATCAACATACTTAAATATGTATGTATATCAAAGAGAAGAAAGATGGCTTTACATTTTATCCAACTGAGAAAGAAAAGGCTTCTTATCCTCTTGATTCCATTGTAACCCCTCACATTAATTACATTTTAAAAAATGATTCCTATTGAGCTGGATGGGGTGCCAATAATCCTAGCGCTTTGGTAGGCCAAGGCGGGAGGATCCCTTGAGCTCAGGAGTTCAAGACCAACCTAAGTAAAAGTGAGACCCCTGTCTCTACCAAAAATAGAAAAACTAGCCTGGCATTGTGGCAGGCACCTGTAGTCCCAGCTACTGGGGAGGCTAAAACAAGAGGATAGCTTAAGCCCAAGAGTTTGCGGTTGCTGTGAGCTATGACCCTATAGCACTCTACCCAGGGTGACAGAATGAGACTCTGTTTCAAAACAAACAAAAATTGTTCCCACAAAACAAATGGCAAGTATTAATGCACAGCTTAGGATGGCAAAAAAAGGCTTTGGTACAGAGTAGTAATTCTGATGTCTCTTCAGGCTTGGTGTAATGGGCTTCTACCTGCAGTATATTTTGTTCTTAACTTTGCTCTACAAATTTTAAGACTGAAGACATTCGGATCTTAAAACAAGCCTGCTTGCTGAAGGGGGGGTTACCCTCCTATTATTTATTAATCTAACCCTTCTGCTTTTTGGGACGGGGGGGACATAGTCTCACTCTGTCATCCTGAGTAAAGCACCCTGGCATCATAGCTTACAGCAACCCCAACTCCTGGGTTTGAGGCTCCCTCTTCCCTCAGGCTCCTGAGTAGCTGGCAACCCTTCTGCTTTTTAAACAACTTCCTCTGTGGGCAGAATAAGCCAAGAATTCCAGATTTGGTGGTCTTCAGTAGCATCATAGGTCCTCCCAGCTCAGAGGCCCTGCCTGGAGTTACTTCCTAGGGGATTATCACTGGTTATCCCCACAAGCACTTGGGGCCCCCCAAATATTCAGACAGCACCTGTTAGCAGAGGAGACACACAATGAGTGGCTGTGACTTTTCATCCAGGTGTTTGGGATTATGTAGACACAGCCCCTCCTTTTCATGAACAGAGGCCACCTTCTAACTCAACCACTGTTATCAGTGGTTACTCAACCATTCAACTTTTCTTATCTCCAGCTTACCCCCTTCTAAAAAGGAATTAATATACTGTGAGGCTGAGGTGGGTGGATCCCTTGAGCTTAGGAGTTTGAGACCAGGCTGAGCAAGAGCCAGACCCTACCTAAGACAAAAAAAAAAAAAAAAAAATAGGAAGGGGAAGGAAGGAAGAGAAGGAAAGCTTAGTCAGGCATTGTGGCAGCTGCCTGTAGTCCTCCCTACTTTGGAGGCTGAGGCAAGAGGATCACTTGAGCCCCAGAGTTTGAGGTTGATGTGAGTTATGATGCCATGGCATTCTAGCCTGGCCAACAGAGTGAGACTCTATCTCAACAAACAAAGAAAAGATAAAATAAAAAGGAGTTCACATCTAAGTACAGGAAACCACTTTGCAAACTTTACCCAACCAGTAAAAGTTACATGGCCTCATCTCTAGACAGCTGACTGTCCAGCTTAGAGGATGTCCAGGGTTTATTTCACACAAGAGGGCACACACCTGTGTGAAGCGCCACCTGCCCCTTCATAGACAGGCAGACCCTGAGCCATATGCACACACGTCCCAAGATGGTCCAAGGAGGTGATACCTTGCCTGGGCCTCCTAAGCTGGGCCCTGTGAGAAGTGTCCCCCACGATGTCCTGCGAATTGCTCCAGTGCACCAGACAGGGGTGATAACAGTGAGCGGTACTGTGTGCCACGCCTCAATTGCTCTGAAAGTTGGACTATCCCCACTGACAGTGAGGGGCCGGAAACACGCAGAAGTCGGTCCCCCCAACCCTCTGCCACACGGCAAAGCCAGGATTTGCCCCAGGCAGTCTGATCTAACTAGAGCTGGGCCTCAGTTTTCCCACCGGTAAAACGGGCACGACGCTCCCTGCTTCTCGGGATGGTGCTCAGCGCAGCGCTGCCTGGAGCACCGCCCCGGGCCCTGCGCCCCCGCGCGGCGGGCGGAGGTCGGGTCGGCGGTCGCGGCCCGGCCCGCAGCTGCTGGCGTCACCGCCGGAGGGCGGGGCCGGGGCGGCGCTGGGGGGACGCGGCCGGAGCGGCGCCCGCCGCTGCTCAGCGCATCCCGCTCCCCGCTCCCCGCTCCCCTGCCGCCGCGTCCCCGCGCGAAGATGGCTACGGACGGGCTGCACGAGAACGAGACGCTGGCGTCGCTCAAGAGCGAGGCCGAGAGCCTCAAGGGCAAGCTGGAGGAGGAGCGGGCCAAGCTGCACGACGTGGAGCGTGAGTGCGGCCGGCGGGGGCGCGGGGGGCGCGGGGAGGCCGGCGGGGCGCTGGGGGCGGCCCCGAGCCGGGGCGGCCCTCGCAGGGTCGGGCGCCCGCAGGACCCCATCCGCCGGCGGAGGCCGAGGACCGGGCGCCGTAGTCACCGGCCTGGACGATGCCGACTGTGCGCCTTCCTGCCCCTCCCTGGCGGGGCTGGCGGGGGCGGGGTGTCGGTGGTGACGAGCGCTGCTAGCCCGTGTGGGCGCGGCCTGGGAGAAACCCTGGTTTTGTTTTTGAAGCATCGCCTGACTCTCCTCACACTATTGTGTCGTTTCTCAGTTTTGCGTTTATGGGGAACGACACTGATTTCAAAGCTTATTTTTCTAACCACTCCCTTCCCTTTGTGGGGGAGCAGGAGGACGGAAGGGAAGCAGAGGAGCTTAGCAAATCCAACCTTTAAGTTTGCTTCCAGGGATGTCCAACCCTCAGCCCGCGGGCCACAAGCAAATTATGTGAGGAGTTTTGGGCTTTTCTGTGGTGGCAAATACTATGTATCATGAAAATTACACACGGACCATTTTTTTCTTTTTCTTTCTCCTTTTTTTCCTTTTTCTTCTTTGCTCATCATCTTTCTTTGCTGTTTGTGTATTTAATGTGTGGCTCAAGACAACTTTCTTCTAGAGAAACCAAAAGATTGGATGCCCCTTCGAGCTTTTGGATCAATGTGTGTGATTGGCATAAAAGAACAGTATCAGTCTTACATTATTGATCACCACCACAATTCAGAGCTAGTTCTGTGATTTTTAAGAGTGAGCTTAAATAGCCAGGATCCATGACTCTTTGTTAGAGCAGCTTTCCTTTACTTGGTCAGGTGGTTCATCTTCAACCGAGTTTGGGCTTAGTGCCAGGAGCCAGGCTTGGGGAGAGGTCTCATCTGCTTACGGGTGGCTGCTCTCTTTGCCGAGCAAGGCCTACCCATGGTATCCTCATGCGCACCTAGACATTTTGCTCCTGCCATTCCTAATTGGTACCACCCTTTCAATTCCATTTGGAAAAGAAAAATGGGGTTTGTGCTAGGGCCCTTAGTATTTGATTTCTTTGAAAATCACTTCATAGAAGTAAATGACCTGAATCTAGTGTGCTGTACTCTCTCCTGTGGGCTTCCTTTAAATCACTGGTTCTCAACCTTCCTAATGCTGCAACCCTTTAATACAGTTCCTCATGTTGTGGTGACCCCCAACCACAAAATTATTTTCATTGCTACTTTATAATTGTAATTTTGCTACTTTTGTGAATCATAATGTAAATATCTGATGTGTAGGATGGTCTTAGGCGACTCCCTGTGAAAGGGTCATTTAACCTCCAAAGGGGTCGTGACCCATGGGTTGAAAACTGCTGCTTTAAATAGAAGGCACTCTAAGCTCCTGTATTGTTTAGAAATGTGTCTAGCTATAATTAACCCTAAACCCCAAATAAAGTAGTCAAGCAAAATGGGAGTTAATTTTCTTTTCTAATAAGGGCAAAGGTTTGTCTCACCACTTCATTTCATCTGTGTGGTATACCTGCCTTTCTTCTCCACATGTTACAGCACTGGCATTTGCCCCATGATTATAAAGTAATTGCCACAGCTCTGGACATCACTTCTGCATCCCAGGCAGGTAAAAGGAGGCAATATGGACACCAGTCTCTTGTTTGCTGCTCTCTTCCCCTAGATTTCTATTTGCACTTCCCTGGTCAGAACTAGGCCACAGGGCTAAGTGCACCGAATTGTAAATTGCCTCACAGCAGAAAGCTAGTGGAGGTGCAGCTTTTCAGCCTCACTCTCTGGAACCTCAGTGAATTTGTTGAGTCCAAGAGAAGAAGTTATTGCTGCCCTGCCAAGAGTGCAGTGCCTGAAAAGCCAGGCCCAAATTTTGAGCCCACCATGGAAAGGTCTGTCCTTACTTGCATATGTCAGAGTTTGGGGCCTGAAAAGACCAACATGTGGTGGTGTTCCCCTTTATTCCCCTGTAGCTGTCAGGCCACTTCTTTTCCACCCCCTTTATAAAACCCTTGCTCCTTTAAGGATCTTGTCATTCAGCTGACCTATCCCCTTTTGACATGTCTCCTGTCTCTCATTTCTTTCTTTCTTTTTTTTTTTTTTTTTTTTCTTTTGATAGAGTCTCACTCTGTTGCTTAGGCTAGAGTGCTATGGCATCAGCCTAATTCACAGCAACCTCAAACTCCTGGGTTGAAGCTATCCTCCTGCCTCAACCTTCCGAGTAGCTGGGACTACAGGTGCCCACCACAATACCTGGCTACTTTTTATATTTTTCTCACTCTTGCTTAGGCTGGTCTTGAACACCTGAGCTCTCAGGCAGTCCACTCACCTCAGCCTCCCAGAGTGCTGGGATTACAGGCATGCATGCCTCTGCTCCCAGCCAGTTCTCTCATTTCTTAAAGACTTTTGGAATTTTTAGGACTATCTTGAGTCTTGTTTTTACCCTATCTCATCCTGGGTGTCTTTAGGGTCCACAGGGGTGGCCCTCATGACATGCTGACCCCTCACCATGCAGCCCTGCTGCACACACAGCTGAGATCCGTCAGCACTCAGGACTGCTCCTCCCAAAAACTTCTGCTTGCTGCCACCTGTCCTGGCCAGTCTCTCCCCAAGGACCGTGGCTCTCTTTTCCCTCAGTCTCTAGGCCCTTCCTTTCTGCTCTTCCCTCCTTGTCCAGCTTTGAGACTTTGGCTATCATCTCAGCAGCAACCCTGCTAAGTAAACAAATACCTTACCCTCCTGTCTCTCCATCATAGCCTTCCCGCAGAACCTCAAATCTCTCCTTCCCTCTCCCTCCCCTCTCCCACCCTCCTCCTCTCCTGTCTCTCTCCTTCTACCCCTTCCCAGCCTCCCTCTTCTCCCTCTCTATTTTCTCTCTCCTGTTCCTGAACATCATATGCTGCTGGAGAAATGGCACAGAGGAGGCATATTGATACCACAGTTAGTTTTACAATCACTAGTTCTGTGGGGCTCTCAGAGCTGCCTGACAGTTTCTTAGCTCTTCACAGTGGCAATTCCAGACTTTCTCTACTCTGCATAGGTCTCTAACTCCTTTCCCTCTCTAGCACACTTACTTCCTCCTGCATAGAAAATAAAACTCCAAGTTGGCTGCTTAGCTTCACACTTCCACTCCCACCCACCTCCACATGCACTGACCTGCACCATCCCTTTCCTGTCCTGGGCCAGTTCCCTCCCACCCCCAGATTGAGCATCCCGTGGTCTCTAGCCTTCCTTAACCTTGGCCTGGCAGTGATTCCTTCCATCTCTGTTGACACATACCCATCGCCAGGTCCTCCACTTACTCCACACATTTTGCCAGCCCATGATATACCAGGCACTGTCCTCAGCCCTTGGGGACACCACAGTGAACAAATCAGACAAACTTCCCTCCTTCCCTTCTTTGAGGAGCTTCCACTCTAGGGTGGGACTCAGACAACAAAGAAGTAAAGTGGGCAATGCGTGTTAGAGAGAAAAGTGGCAGCGCAGTGGAACATGAAGTGTTCCACTTCTGTTTCGAAACAGAAAGAAGTTTGGGAGAAGGTGGCCTGGGGAGACCTGAGGGAAGGAAGGATGAGCCATAGGCTGTCAGAGGCAGAGCAGGCCAAGGGCCCAGTGGGGGTGAGGAGGAAGAGCTGGGGTTGGAGGTGGCAGGTCATGGGGGCCTTTGAGGCACAGGGAGAACATGTTGGACTGGGTCACTCTGCTTGCTGGGTCTATAGCAGAATAAGACAATTTGAGGGAGGGGCATGAAGCGTGAGAGGTAAGTCCCAGGAGCTACAGAATTCTTACCTATGTCTTCTTCCTCTTAACAAAGAATGTCCAGGTCCTAGTGCAAGTTGCAGCTGGGGGTAAAAGAGTGAGGGGATTTCTGAGCTGGTCTAAGTCCCAGGGTTCACCCTTCTTAACTCACCTCAGCTCCTTGAATAAGCGTATTCATCCCTCAGCACTTGGTGGGACAGGGAGGATGGGGTAGTTGCTGGAGCCCTGAAGGTGTCAAACAATTATGCTCTCATGTTTCCCATGTGAAGGAAAGTGGTGTCATCCACATAGGCTTGGCAAAGTTAAATAATTTGCTGGGGTCATGCAGCTCATGTGTGTTCAGCCAGGATTCGGTTTGGGAACCATGCTGCTTTTTTTGCGGGACTCCCCACTGAACAAGCTTTGGATAGCTGAGGGGTGGGTGGGAAGTGTCTGGTCAGGCTGCCCGATCTCCCATAGCAACCAGGGTATGAACACCTTAAGTTGGCAGGTTCATTTCTGAGTCAGGCCTCATTTCTTTTCCTTTTTTTTTTTTTTTGAGACAGAGTCTCATTATGTCACCCTCTATAGAGTGCTATGGCATCACAGCTCACTGCAACCTTAAACTCTTATGCTTAAGGGATTCTCTTGCCTCAGCCTCCCAAGTAGCTGGGACTATAGGTATCCACCATAAGGCCTGGCTATTTTTTTGTTGCAGTTGTCATTGTTGAGATTCCCAGCCCCTGCTTCATGATGATCCAAGTAGATATTTTCCATTTTAAAGTTCAAAGACAATTTCCTATGAATGAGGAAGATGAAGGGAGATGTGAACATTTATAATACAAATTGGAGTATATGGCTGGGCACAAGGTCATAGTTTATTACCTAGAGAAATGTGTTAAATACTCACATGTTTTGCACTTTGGTAGTGTTACATAGATGGCCCTGTAGCCTCTACTAGGTCCCTTGAGCAGACCCCTTTAGGTTATCAGCTAATCCAGTTTGTTCAGCTCATCCCAGTTTGTCTGGGACCCTCAGTTTTAAAATGGAAAGTCCTGCATCCGAGGAAACCCTTCAGTCCCAGGCAAACTGGGACAGTTGGTCCTCTGATTAGCTTGAACTTGCCCAAATGCTAGCCTTAAACAGAGTCTACACAACAGAATTACAGAGGATAAACTCAAGGATAAACTGAACTTTTCCTGTCTACAGACCCCGTCCCTTGGGCCATCCCCACTCCCGTCCCATCCCTTGGGCCCTCATCCCGAAGCCAGACTTTTGGCCAATATGAGACACAGGAAGTAGTGTATGTGCGTCCTTCACGGGCAGCCGGCCCTATTCTCCAGGGGCCCTACTTTTCCCATTATTCCTCCAAAGCCTCCTCCTTCTCCCCAGATCTTGCTACCCATTGCCTTCCACTTGTCTTTCACCATGGGGGAGAGCTCCCTGTAAGAATTTTAGAATCATACAGTTACAGTTTGTATTAGTTTCTTGTTGGCTAGGGTACAAATTTCCACAAACTTAGTGGCTTACAGCACCGTACATTTATTCTCTTGCAGTGCCAGGGGTCAGGATTCTAAAATGAGCAGGCAGGTCTTTTTGGAGGCTTCAAGGGAGAATCCATACCTGGCTTTTCCCAGCTTCTGGAGGCTACCTGCATTCTTTGGCTCAAGGCCCAAGTTATTCTGATCACTGTTTCTGTGGTCATGTATCTTTCTCTTACTCTGACCTTCCTGCTCCCTCTTCCAAGGACCCTGGTGTTTACATTGGGCCCACTGGAATAATCCAGGACAATCTCCCCTTCTCAGGATCCTTAACGTAACCACATGTGCAAAGGCCCTTTTGCAATGTAAAGTAGGGCCCTTGATTAGGGTGTGGACATCTTTAGGGAGCCATTATTCTGCCCAGCACATGGCTCTTAAATCTGGGGGAGTAACCTGCTTCAGCCTCAGTCTTCAGACATAGAACGTTCTCTTCTCTTCCAACAGCTGAGATCCAGGAAGGGGTTAAAGGATTGACCTAAGGTCTTACAGCTATTCTGGAATGGAATAGTGTAGATCTAAGGTTCAGGCTCCTAGTGACAGCATTTCTTCTCACCATGCTAGAGCTCCTTTTAGAAAGTTGAGATTAGCATGAAAAAGAAAAAAAAAAGTAAATATTTAATGTATAAAAGGTGCCAAAATTTTTTTATTAAGTAAAAAAAAGAAAAAAAAAAATAGCAAAGTACCAAGCAATATATGTAACATGACCTCATTAAACAAGACAGGCTTCTGTATGCATTAAATGTCTAGAAGACTTTCATATGCAAGACATATGCAAGAAACTTCTTATTTCTAAAAAAGGGTATGCAGGTTGGGCATGGTGACTCACACCTGTAATCCTAGCACTCTGGAAGGCCAAGGCAGGTGGATGGCTTGAGCTCAGGAGTTCGAGACCAGCCTGACCAAGAGGGAGACACTGTCTTTACTAAAAATAGAAAAACTAGCCAGGGATTGTGGTGGGCGCCTGCAGTCCTAGCTAGTAGGGAGGCTGAGATAAGAGGCTCACTTGAGCCTAAGAGTTTGTGGTTGCTGTGAGCTACAGTGGCACCACGGTACTCTATCCAGGGCGACTGAGTGAGACTCTGTCTCAAAAAAAAAAAAAAAAAAAAAAAAACCCATTAAAGTAAAGAGGGGTATGCAAAGTAGAAGTACTTTTCATTTTATACCCATCCATATGTTTACTTCTTTGATAATAAAAAGAGAAAAATGAGTGCTGGAATGGGAGTCAAGATCATGAAAATAAAGGAGGGGAAAACACTTCACCTTTGAAGAGTCTATAAGTTGTAATTAAACTGAGGAATGGGCTTGGCACCTGTAGCACAGTGGTTACAGCACCAGCCACATACACTGAGGGTAGCGGGTTTGAACCCAGCCCCGGCCAGCTAAACAACAGTGACAACTGCAACAAAAAATAGCCGGGCGTTGTGGTGGGCGCCTGTAGTTCCATCTACTTGGGAGGCTGAGGCAGGAGAATTGCTTGAGCCCAAGAGTTTGAGGTTGCTGTGAGCTGTGATGCCACGGCCTTCTACCAAGGATGACATAGTGAGACTCTGTGTTAACAACAACAACAACAAAAAAAACTGAGGAATGATCTGGAAGACAGGCTGAAAGCAGACAGAGCAGGAAGGACGCCATGTTCGTTTCAGCCAGCACACTCGGCAGCATCCTGGGGCTGTGTGGGCGTGTCATCCAGCGTCTTAGCTCCTTTGAGGCCGATTCTATTATTGTTAAGGAACAAAGCAACTTAAAGCAAATTTATGTAATTTCTGTGAGTACAAATCCAGGCTCAGTTTGGGCAAATCACAGGATTTATCACCATGCTATTGACTTCTTTATCCATTCTAAATGTAATTTTGTGAAAGGTTTTTTTCTCAAATGCTTTATGGCTGGATCCTTAGACTATTCTGATTTTATCATTTATGGGAAAAACCTTTTGGAAAACCAAAGCTTATGTGTTCATTAACTTTCCCACATTTTAAGGAAACACGCTAGGTACTGAGCCTTGTAGAATCTGGTTTCCCTCCAGCCGTCAGAGGGAGCAGAAAGCAAATCTGCCTTTTACTTCCTCCCCCCTTGCTTTTCTCTGCGCTCATAACCACACCGTAGCTAGCTAATGCAAGTGTTTGTAGTTGTAAACTAATGTTCACCGTGGAAAATGTAGAGTCATTCATAATCTCATCACCTAGAGGTAGCCACTTTCAACATTTTATGTATTTCATAGCTAATGTTTCATGTTTGCATGTTTATTTATAAGCGTAGTTGGAATTGTGCTAGATACAGGGTTTGAGCCCAGTTTTGACATATAACACAATGGATTCAGTAACTTCTTTTTTAGGAAGATGGAAGGGGACAGGTTCTCTGTTGCTTGGGCTAGGGTCTAAAATGTAGTGGTGTCATCATAGCTCACTTGAACCTCAAACCCCTGGACTCAATTGATCCTCCTGCCTCAGCCTCCTGTGTAGCTGGGACTGTAGGCATATGCCACCATGTCTGGCTAATTTTTCTGTATTTTGTAGACATGAAGTCTTGCTGTGTTGCTCAGGTCGGTCTCGAACTCCTTACCTAAAGCAGTCCTCCTGTCTCAGCTTCCCAAAGTGCTGGAAAACCAGGCTTGAGCCACTGTGCCAGGCCCATTTGCATTTCTTTTTAATGTCATCATTTAAAATTGTTATATGGAGCCATCTTGCCTTTCATCTTTAAATTCTGTACCATAAGTTGATCTTTCTAACTTTTAATTAGGAAATTCAGGGTACAATTTTATGTGTGGTTTTAAGGCAATTCATAGATCTCTGACAAACAGATGTAAAGTAATTTTATTGTAAATGTTTTCCTTAGATAGACATGTTTGAGGATTTTGGATCAGTCACATCCCATTGTACCTTAGGGTAGAATCAGATTAAATAAATTTAAAGTTCGCTTTGAATGATTTTTCCTTCTTGATTCTTTTGATCTCCCAAAAAAGTAGTTATCAAAGACTATGTAACAGTGCAAATTGGAAAGTGATTCATGATCATTTTTAAAATGGTTCTGTTGACTAAGCGCCTGTAGCACAGTGGTTACGGCACTAACCACATACACCAAAGCTGGCGGGTTGAGCCCGTCCTGGGTCAGCTTAACAACAATGACAACTGCAACAAAAAATAGCCAGATATTGTGGCGGGTGCCTGTAGTCCCACCTACTTGGGAGGCTGAGGCAAGAGAATCGCTTAAGCCCAGGAGTTGGAGGTTGCTGTGAGCTGTTACCCCACAGAGAGCAACATGGTGCTGCTCTGTCTAAAAAAAAAAAAAAAAAATTGAGGCGGCACCTGTGGCTCAAGGAATAGGGTGCCAGCCCTATATACTGGAGGTGGTGGGTTCAAACCTGGCCCCAGCCAAAAACTGCCAAAAAAAAAAAAAAATTTTTTTTTGAATGGTTCTGTCTTCTTATTTAATATCTGTTGTTTATCTTTGAACATGTCTTCTATATTTACATTCATTTTAGAATATTCATTTTCAGGGACATTTTAGAGCTTGTTCATGTTTTGTTTTGTGTTTTCATTGCCTGATGGAATGATGGAGAAGGACCTTCTTACATATTCTTACTTTATAAATTTACATGGTTTGAATTCTTATATATTGACCTGCATACAATACATTTTGTTTTAGGTTCACATGTACACAGATTATATTAATAAAATAATTAAAAAACTATTCCCAGAAAATTGAGAGGAAGCCACATCTCAATGAAAAGTCAGGTTTTGCCAGAACTGTAGATGATTTGCAAGCCCCCATCTGAATAAATTCAAATATCCTCATTATACTGAGGAAGGCACAGGCTGGGAGGAGACATTTGTTCACTGCTAATTTATAAACTGTGTCCTTGCCTCAGGCCCCACTTTCCTTTTCTGGGAAGTGTGAGGGCTGGTGTAGCTAATTGGCTCGTTATTTGGGCCTTGAGGGTAGATGTGCTTCTGAGTCTGGCAGTAGTCCTCAGCTGTTCACCAGCTCAGGTTCCCTTCGTCTCTTTTCTGTTTTAGACTTCTAGTCAGATTTTGTCCTTGAGAAAAAGTGGAGGCAGTAGAGGGAGACCTACAACTAAAATGGAGTTTGAAACCCATAGGTCCACACACTTAACAGATTCTGTTACGGGGGAGATAAGGACCGTGGACTCAAATTAGAATTTCAAAGAGGAGTCTTTTTATTAACCGCGGGGCTGTCTCGGCAAAGTCTAAAGCAGACTAAGTGAGAGCATTGAGGGGTCTGAAGTTGGGGTTTTTCTAGTCTGAAAGTTGGCAAAGGGCCAGACAGGTGGGCTGAAAGTTAGCAATTAGGAGCAAAAAGAAAGTTGGCAAAAGAAGCAAAAAGCGAGTACGGGGTCACGATGACCCCTTTTACAGAAGCGAATCTTGCAATTTAGTGGATTAGCTGATAGATAACATAAAGGTCACATAAAACAGATCTGGCAATTAGCGAATAAGTAAAACAATTTGTCACAGCACTTAGCTTGTTAACTGTCGTCGTGACAGTATTTGGCTCATTAGTTCTTATCTTGTTCTGTTCTGGCCCGATCTGGCCCGATCTAAGAGTAATGGTACTTGGCATCATTTCATTTACTTTTTTTTCTCCTTCCTCCTACCCCGGGGGTGGTGTGAGGCCATTGGGAGGCCGCGGCATTCGTCTTGGGGGGTGATGAGGCAGCTGGCACCCATCACCCATCTCAATTCCAAGCTCTGTGTGGCCAGGGCCTATCCTTCCTGTTCAACCACACACACCCTAGTGCCCAGCATGGGCCAGCCTGTGGAAGGTGCCCAGGACATGTTTGCTGAGTCACTCAGGTCTCTTCTGGCTCTAACTTTGAATGATTCTCCCAGCCAAGTGGTAGTGGAGCCAGGATCAAGGCAGGTGTGGTGATTCCTGGTCTAATCCCTCTAACTCTGACCCATCGATCTGCCTACATCAAGAGGTGTGGGAGATCCAAAGTAGAGCTGTTTCCTGGACTAAGAAGCCACTGTCACTGTCTCACCCAATCCTTGGATTTACTGAGGAATTATAGACACCTGCCCAAAGATTCTCCTGCTGTTAGAGGTATGTATCTGTTCCTAAGGGCTCAGTGCTTGTGTGTAAGGTCCTTAGCCCCTCTGAACTTGAGCTTCCTCATCTGTAGAAATGCATAAAGCCTGTGTCTGTCACCCAGGAGACACACAGTCAAATATTGGTAACATATGTTGAAAGCCTTAAACAAGCTCTTTGACTCAGCAGTTCCACTAGTCAGTGTTTCTCATCCTTCCTATTTGCCATGTTGTTACAAATGGAAAAAAGGGGTCGCGCCCCACAGGTTGAGAACGGCTGCACTAGCTGGAATTTAGCTGAGAGATGTTGCAGTGCCCAGGCAGCCTTGGGACAAACTAAGTGCCCACCAGTGGGAGATTGGGGATTATGGTAAATCTATATAGTGATTAAAAATGATGGATAATCATATTTGACATGTCTTTCCATGTCTTTATATCCATAAGTATCAGGTAAAAAGGTAGGTCCCCAAAATCGTGTGTAGCATATAACCTGCTTATAGCATATGCACGTATATGCACATATGCAGAGGAAAGCCTGGAATGGTACACACCAAATGATGAGAGTGACTGGGCTAAGCAGATTGTAAGTGATCAGGGTTTATGTTTTCTGATTTTTTTTTTTAGAGAGAGAGTATCACTGTGTTGTCCCAAGCTAGAATGCTGTGACATCATAGCTCACAGCAACCTCAAACTCCTGGGCTCAAGTAATCCTCTTGCCTCAGCCTCCCAGTAGCTGGGACTACAGATACCGGCCATAATGCCTGGCTAGTTTTTCTATTTTTAGTAGAGATGGGGTCTCGCTCTTGCTCAGGCTGGTCTTAATCTCCTGAGCTCACGACCACCTGCCTCGGCCTCCCAGAGTGCTAGGATTACAGATGTGAGCCACCACGCCTGCCCTATTTTCTGATTATTTTTAATGGCCATGCATTTACTTCCATGATTATATGAACAGGAATCAACACAAAACCCCATCCCTGTTCATAAGTCCCCCTTTCTCACTCCCATTCTCTCCTAGTCTAAATGTGATCTCTAGTTTTCACACTGTCTATTTCAAAAGCTCCCGTTGTCTCCAGTTCATGTTGTTTCCAGTCTTTAGTCCTCAGCACCTAAGCTCCAAATCTGCATTTGTTATTCTTGGCCTGCCAGGTGCCTGACAGGTACTTGAAACTGCTTTCCCAGTTATACCTCAGAACACCCCCATGGATTGGGTCATTGTCTTCCATTTTCCTGAAAAATAAATAAAAATAGATATTAAGAAGCTAGCTTCCCTCCTACCCTTCTCCCCTTCCCCCCTCCCCCCAACTCCTTTACATGCTTGAAAACCAGGCTCCCGTGACATCACCTCTAATGGCCACACCTGCCAGCAGAGTCTGCCAGGTTGTCCTTGACATAGGTGACACCTTCTGTTAGCAACCATCACACTGCACTGTAGTCTTTCCCTTGGTGCTAGTCTGTCCGCCCTCCAGACCATGAGCTCAGTAAGAGCAGGGACTATCTTATTTTTTCCTGTGCCCAGTCCCTGGCACAGTACTTGGCACATAGTAGGGGTTCTGGAAATATCATTCAAGCAGTAAATATTTACTGGACTACACATCCAGCTCTGTCCCTCCTTGGAGTTCCAGCCATGGGTTTCTGATTCTGATTCCTCTTGACTGAACAGCATCAAAAATATTCAGCAGTTCAAGCTTCATGGGATCCAGTTGAGCAGGGAGGCCCCCGGGGTGGACATCCACTTCCCGAACATGGGAAGGAGAGCATCCAGAGTGGGCCCCATTGAAGCAGCTTCCAGCTGTTCCTAGCACATCTTGGAAGGACCACAGAGAAGTATGGAGTAGCAGATGGGTTTGTCAAAGAAAGGAGAGTCTCCCAACTGGTTTCCCTCCATGAGCACTGTCTTCCAGACTGCAGCCAGAGATAGCCATAGAAAGGCAGAGCTGACCGTGTGCCTGTGATGACAGCAGGCTGCTGCCACGTGGGATGATGAAGTCTACTACGAGTGCACAGTGCCACTGCTCGCCAGTACCCCTCACCCTTCACATTCTGCTATGATCGGGTAGCTTATACCATCCCTAAAAAATGCTTGCTTGTTTTATACTTTTAGGCTTTTGCTTTTGTCATTTCCTTAACTTAGTGTGCTCACTTAGCGGCCCCCTTTCATCTGACTCCATCTTATTTATCCCTTAGATAAATATCCAATATCAGCACCAAAAGCCCAGTACAATGCCTCTCCCTCTGGGGCAGAAGCTCTCTGTGACCAAGTCACATGTTGCCTTGAAATTATCCTTGTGGTGCCACCTGTTCCGCTGTCTCTGAACTCCAGGGGGACAGGACAGACTCTCATACATCTGGGTGGTCCCAGAGCCTTGCATGTACTGAAATGGGATCCATCAGGGAAGCCCTTAAGCTGTCTTTAAATGATGTAAAAGTCTGTGCGTAGTAAAGGCCAAGTCCAGGTTGTACAGGGGACAGATTAGAGCCAACAAGAAGGGAGAGGAAGTTTGAAAAAAATCCCCAGAGTGAGCTCCTTGGGTCAGGAAATAGGTTAAATGCAATTCTTATATTTCTTGCCCTCAGCGTTACTTGATGAGTTGCTTAGCAGCTGAAGTTAAGATGATGGATTAGGGGTAGGGACAGGTACAGAAAAGAGGCATGACAGTTTTGTTGGCTCACCAGAACATCTGCTAGGATTGCTGCAGTTGAATGAAATTTAATAAGTACTAAGCGTTTCACTTATTTTATGATTAAATATTCCCGGGTACCCACTATCTGCCAAGCCAGAGGATATCATAGCTAACTCTTACCCCATGTTCTCTTTGTGCCAGGCTTGAATAGTCCCCATAACCCACGAGGGAAGAGAGGTGGCAAGAAGGGAAATGACTTGCTCGAGGTTGTGCAGCCCGCGTGTGGCAGAGCCGGGCTTCCTCCCAAGGAGCCCAATCCAGAGCCTGGATTCCTAACAGCTCTGCTGCAGTTACGGCTCTGCGGAAGAGCGAACTCCACCCCTGTCCTCCTGAGGCTAGTGGAATTACTTAACAGGCTATCATGATACTCTAGCGAATTCTTGTTATAGAAGCCAGCTGATTATGTTCATCTCTGTTTTTTTTTTAAAGTTAAATTCTGGATGGATGATCCAGCAAAAGGCAAAGGAAGAAACCCACATCTGCCCTGCATTGAGCACAAATAATATGCAGAACATATTCAGATATTTCCAGATTTTTCTTTCTTTCTGATATTTCATTTTTTTAAAAAAATTCTTTAATTCAATGAACATGAGATTTGGCAGATAGAAATGGAATTGAGTGGGTTGGGGATGAATCTATATGTGGGAAGAGATAGAACATTGAGGAAAAATAATTAATAGTTGGGACATGTTCAAGTTCATATTATGTAAGAGGGTCCTATTTTCGTTGGGTGAATCATCATTTTTTTAAGAGACATTGAAACACTTTGTTACCCTAATGCTGAATTGGGGAAAGCAGCAATAATATTGATGTGAAGTTTCAAAGTAAATAGTAAATAGAATATATTCCAACTCTGAGCTGATAGAGGCTTGTACAAAGTGCCTATAAGAATTCATAAAATTCAGACTGGTTTTAAATTCCATTCAGTATGTTTTTGTAAGGAATGTACCTGTAGAAGACTAATGTGCTATTTGTGGCAACTAATAATGCAGTGTTGTAGGAGAAGCAATGGCATAATAATTGCACATTCACATAGGACTTTATAGCAGTTCTGTGTTTTTACAGTTTGGGTCTTCACAAAGACTTTTAGCTCTTGCACACCTTTGTTCTTTCATCACAAGAAATGGGGCAAGTGAAAGGAACCCAGACTTCTTGGAGAAGTGTCTGATTCCAGGGAAAGGGCAGGGAAAGATTGCAGGAGAGGCCTAGAAAGAGCAGTGCTCTGCTCAGAGTGATGGGGCATGCCACAGGGTCACGCCAGGAGCCTGCCTGGTGGGGGTCCTGCTGGGGCCTGGGGTGCTCTGAGGAGCAAAGTACAGGATAACTGTAATGGATTATAGCCTATGGAGTAAAATAGTCCACACTGCTATCCATAAATGAATAAATAAATAACTGAGGAAGAAATGTTCTTCCTTATATTAGAAAAACAGCTAAGAAGCCCAGAAAGAATGGTGGATTGAGAAAAGTCACCACAGGTCAACCATCATGACAATAAGTGGGTCAGACCAGAGTCATTAAAGGATGTCACAATAAGGTATTAAATTTGAGGAGTGATGGTATATAGATAGCCTCAGGATACGTTCCCAACAAGGTACTTTTTCATTACAAAAGGTAAAGTAGTAACTCTCCAGGGAAGAAACCTGGCAGGTGCCGCCTTAACCACATGATCCGATTTAACACTAGGAGGAGCGGGACTGAGGGACCACATGTGCCCCAGACAGGACACGCTGGCAAGAGCTTAGCTTCTTCTCTGGAGTTCTGACAAACGTGCCTTCCCCAAACCTAGTCTTTAAGAAGCATCAGACCAAACCAAATCAGGGAACAAAATAACCACTAAAAACATGACATTTCAATGCTGCACATGATCTTGGATTTTCTTTTGCTGTGAAAGATATTATTTGGATAATGGGTGTGTAGATGAGATAGTCGTGTTGTTTTAGCATTAATTTCCTGTCATTTTTTTAAACACCAACAAAGCAAAGACAGCTTAACATTAATTTTCTGATTTTGATCATTACACTGTGGTTATTAAGAGTCTTTGTTTTAAGGAAATATACACTGATGTGTTTAGGGGACAGCAAAGGCAGGACGGGAAGGAGGATTTCCCTAGAAGGAGCACCGTTGTCAGGCACTCAGACCACACAGTTGGCCCCCCTTGGCTCAGGCTTCCCAGTGAAAGGAGGTGATCACTGCCCGGTCAAGCTTCAGCAGCTCCCTGGGAAGGAGTGAGGGACAGCAACCTTGCATCTCTCCACCCTATGTCTCTGTTCAGACACCAGCTTGGCCCACGCTGTTCTCCTCACCTAGAATGCCCTCTCCCTCCTCCCCTGTCTGGAGAAAGGCTGCTGTTAGGTTTAGAGGAAGGAGAAGTTAGGGGCCTCGGTCACTCCCCAGCCACTAACCACAGGGAGAGGCCACGAGAGCTGCAGACAGCTTCCTCAGCTGCCTGGTGTAGGGCCCGGGCTAGCCCATATCTGTGGTCCTCAAGCCACTTCCTGTGAACTTGTCCCTGTCTTAGACCCACCAGTCTCAGCCTCTCTAGAAGCCCCTGGAAAGGTCTTCCTTGGCCTCAAAAAGGAGCTGCTGTTCTAGTCCCTGTGAGGTTGATTCCAGAGGTCCTTCCTCATATAGGTGGTACCTAGGTAGATCACATGTACAAATTTTTAGGACATTGCATGGATGTCTGTGGACACTGTGTTTTCCGGCACCTTCTCGGGTATACAGCTTGCTGGCAGCTTACTTGGCGGTGCCCTCCTTCATTTGTTCCAGCAGCATGTGTGTGAAGCACCTGCTGTGTCCCAGGCCTGTGGTAGGTGCAGGGGACGGTTAGAGACTGCTGGCAAGCAGCAGGGTGCATCTTCTGGCCCTGACAGGCACGTTTTCGTAAAGTAACTAGAAAGCAGTACTAAAAGCTCAGAAGCCCCAACCCGTCTCCAAGTTAGTTGCATTAACTTGTGTTAGCCAGATAACCTCTGTGAGCCTCAGTCTCTTCGCCTGTTAAATGGGGACAGCCGTCTCACTCTGTCAGCCTCCCTGCCTGCCTCTCAGAGCTGTGGCCTTGGATGGGACGAGTCCGTGAGCTGCTTTATGAATAGGAGGTGGGCTTGTCAATTCTTCAACACGTATATATGAAGTGCTTTGAAAAACATAGGGTCTTAAATACAAGAGGAGAAAGACAGTGTTGTCTCTACGCTCCCTGATCGCACACCAGAGTGTTGCTGGGATGTGATAGTAAAGGGTCAGAGAATCCAGCTGTGGCACAGAGGAGGCCTGGGGCTGCCTCTCTCCAGGGGGTGGGGACTGCTGTGCCAGCACGTGGCTCAGAACTGGGTCCTTAGTGATGGACTTGACTGTGGCATTGTCCTTCCAGTACACCAGGTGGCAGAGCGGGTGGAGGCCCTGGGACAGTTTGTCATGAAGACCAGAAGGACCCTCAAAGGCCACGGGAACAAAGTCCTGTGCATGGACTGGTGCAAAGACAAGAGGAGGATCGTGAGCTCGTCCCAGGTACGTCGCGCCTGCCGTGTGACAGTGAGCAGGTTCTCAGGATTCTGGCTCGGGGGGGAGAGACCTGTTTCTTTCAGAAAGCCCTTTATGATCTTTATGACTTGGCTCATTCTCCAGAGGACAGCTATTTCGTGTAAAGATTCTCTTGCACACTATAGAACTCACTAATTTGGGTAGACTTGAAGTGGGTAATAGTTAAAATGTTGTAGGCTATGCTGGACTTAGTTGATGAACCATTCAAATTAATTTCTTCACGAACACATTTCAAGGTGTTATTTGTGATTGAAACCGTTTTTAAAGTAGTCTATTGTTTTTCTAATCAAGGACATAAGATTCCATCACTGGCTCTTTTCAGTTTAAGGAGTATAGCAATTCTTATGTCTTAAAGAACAAATTTAAGATATGTATCTTCTCCAAGTATAATGTTTTCATTCATTTTATATAGTTTACGTAGTTTATTTCACATATTAGTTATCTATATTACCCCCAAACTTAGCAGTTTAAAACAAAAGGTATTGATTATGTCAGATGGTTTCTGAAATATTAATAATAAGTGTTCAGGAAGGGCTTAGCTGGGTAGTGCTGGCTCAGGGTCGGTGTCTCTCGTGAGGTTGCTGGGAAGATGTTACTCAGGCTGTGGTTATCGGACAACTTGACTAGGCAGAGACTCACTTCCAAGATGCCTCGCCCACCACAGCTCTTGGCCGGAGGCCCCAGTTCCTTGCTGTGTGGATCTTCCCATAGGACTGCTCATGATACAGTAGCTGGTCTCCTCCAGAGCAGGAGGGGTTCCAAGAGAGGGAGACAGAGGCAGAGCCACACCGTATTTCAAGGCAGTCCTTCTTTCATATTCACACAAAACAACCCCAGTGTAATGAGGAAGGAGGCTGTACAAAAGTGACTGTCAAGAGGCCAGGTGACTGGGGACTCACTTGGAGGCTGGCTCCCACAGCTTAGTACTTTTGTTGTCTATTTTTATGGTGCATGTATTAAACTTAAAACTGTACACTGAAGCTACATAACACTAAAAATCGTATTGTTATGACCGGTGTAGATTCCTCTCCAACCCTTGCCTTCTGCACAGCTTTTTCAAGAGGGATGATTTTCTTTTTAAGAACCCTTATGAGTATAAAGCTATCCATATTCTAATCCACAAGCTATAACATCTGAGTCAGCATTGCATTTGATAGGACCAGGTTCATAAAGCTCCTGGATTACCTGCAAATCTAGGATGTCACATTGAACTTGCTTTTTTCTGTGTTTGAAATTAATGTATCATCTATGTACTGTACTGTACTACAGTAAGAAAACCCTGGAAAATAAAACAAAGAAAACATTTTTACTCCCACCATACTCTGACAGCCATCATGACATTTTAGAGCATTTCTGGGCTTTCTGTTTCAAGAGTTGGTTTTTATACAGTGGCTATCCAGACGCATGTTGCTGTCTGGCCTTCTTGACTCCTTAAACCCTTACAAGGTGTGCTTCGTGTAAGGTGTGCTTTGTGTTCGGGTTGCTGTCATTCACATGCTGCTAGGAAGACGTGGGTGTGGGGAGGAGGCTGGAAAACAGAAGACTCTGGAACAGAATTTGACTCATCAGCAGCCTTCTCCCTTAAAAGGCAGGAGATACATCCCCCCCGACCACAGGTCTGCGGGTGGAGGCACATTCTCTCCAGGTATGGAGGCCCCTGGCATGTAAACCAGAGCTCACGGATGGGGCCTACATCTGATCTAATGAGACTGCAGAGTGCACAGTGGGCGGGCTATGGGGACAGGTGGTGGAGGAAGCTGCTAAAGTGGGCACTGAGCAAGCAGGACTCTGGTGAGGGCTCCTTGGGGTACAGGCGTGGAGCCCCTGCTCTGCTGTCTGCGCTAGAGGCTACCAGATCTGCTCCACACATCATGTTTGGCTGTGTGGTCAGAAATTAGGCCAGAATTACCAATGTACTTAAAGATCTTGGAAGGCCCCGAACTCTCCAAAGCACATTAGAAGCAGACATTGCTTCTGCCCCTAAGTGTTGCTTTCCAGCCTGATCTCTGACCACCATCACCACCCCCACCTCATTCACCAGATTTGGCTCCAAATGGCTTGAGGGATTAAAAAACCAAGCCTGCCAGTGAGGCTGCAGGTGTGCCATCCCAAGGCTCTGCCTGTGGAGGAAGTCATTCATCCGTCCTCTTCCACTGTCTGCCTGGAGACATCCATGCCGCAGTCTGGGCAGGTGACTGCTATGTACAATCAGGGCTCATGGGGGTTTACCCCAGGGGTGTGCATTACAGACAGATGACACTGTGGACACTGCCCACACTGTGGTTACAAGGAAAGTGGCAGTGTTGTCTCTGGCACTCACCTGGCAGGGGGGTTCTTTGCTTTCTCAGCAGCTGCCCACAGGAATCCTCACTATCACAGGTGCGGGTTGTATCTTGTTCTTAGTGTGGGGTAAGATGTGCGAGCGGGGAGCCACAACTCTGTGAGTGCCTGACAGAGTTAGACCGATCTTGGGCCCACAGAATGGGGGGGGGGGGGGTGCACGGAGGCAGCACTGCAGGGAACTTGGACTCCAAGGCATATGGGAGCGAGGACCAGGAGATGGGGATGGTGTGGGAGAAGGAGACTTATTTACCTGTCAGCTACTTAAAGGTAATGTCAGGTTTAAGTCTTCCTGTATAATTTTTTTACATTTAGAGTATGTTGGGGGATGATAATGTACAATTTGTGGCTGGTTTATATGTGGTAACAAAAGTTTACTGTTGCTCCCTGTAGTTGTATCTGTACAAGGAGGGTAAGGTCCAAAACTGACCTTTAGCTGGGCTAGAAGGTTCTACTCCTCCCATGCTTATTTCCTCTGTTTTGTAGAGAGGTTTGAGGACTGGATTATCTGGGTGCATACTCTGGCCCTCCACTTCATGCTGCCCAGCTGGACATGGCTCTGGTGAGGAGTTCTCAGTGGTTATCTGTAAGAACTTGTGACCACCCCTGAACTGTTCACTCTTCTCCCCACAGGATGGGAAG
Organism: Loris lydekkerianus; assembly: GCA_963574355.1. Lineage (NCBI taxonomy): Eukaryota > Metazoa > Chordata > Mammalia > Primates > Lorisidae > Loris > Loris lydekkerianus. The sequence continues at coordinate 39,477 of CAUYPK010019569.1, forward strand.
GTGATTGTGTGGGACTCCTTCACCACAAACAAGGTGAGGCGTCTGGTTTCTAAAGGTGCTCTGGCCCCGCTGCCCGGCCCTGTCCCCATTCCCCTCCACACACCCCTGCAGGTGGTTGCCCTGCCTCTCCAGATGGGAACCCCAAGAAAGCCCACCCACGTTGGAGTGGCTCAGCTAGCCCACTGCAGCGTCCATCCCTCTCTCCCGCTCTGAGAAGGGCAGGCGGGGCCGCCATAGAGGGTGCTGGTCTCGAGGCTGGAAGTGTGTCACGTTCACACGCTCAACTGTATGCCTTGTTTTTCTTCCAAGTGATGATAAGGGGTGCCAAAATTCTCAGTTCTCTCTCCGTTCTCTGTCTTTGACCAGACTTCAGAGCACGTGATAGGTGGAGAAGATGAGGCTACAGTGGGGTTGAACTGAAATGTGCCTTAGTGCCTCTTGTGAGTCTGACCTGGGCACACAGCTCAAGCTAGATCTACATATAGAGTCGTAACTCAAGATAAAGGCCAAAACCTACCTGTAGGTACACCTGCAGCCGGCACTGTGTTGGCATTTACAGTAAAGGTGTGCTAGATATGGATTTCAATATTTATTTAGAGAGTCTTCCTTTTCACTACATAAAAAAAAAAAAAAAATTGAGCTCTATATCTTATCTCAGAGGGAATAGCACCCACACTGTGCATTGTTGAATGTGTTTAAAAAATGTCATGGGAGGCAGCTGCTATGTGACCTGGTCAGGTGAGGGGCCAGAACCGTTTTGCAGAGTAGAGTCCCTGATAGGCCTGTAGGGAATAATAAAAATAACAGTGGGCATAGGGCTTTCCACCTGCTTCCCTGGAAGCCTCTGCCTCTCCCAGAACACCTCAGTGTCTCCTGGATGTGTGGGTCACTTGCTTCTGTTTATACCCTGTGGGGTCTTGCTATGTTGCCCAGACTAGCCTCAAACAGCTGACCTCAAGTGATCCTCCTGCCTCAGTTTCCTGAAAAGCTGGGATTACAGGCAGGAGCCACCCCATCTGTCTACTCGTTTCTTAATGTTATGCTTCCTTTGTTCATCTGCCTGAGTATTGGGAGATACTCAGTATACTGAGTGTATCCCCGTGGCATAGAGCATGGGGAGCCGGGGCTGCCGCTTGTGCCTGTCACAGGACACGCAGCCATTCTTTGTGGGCAGAGGGGCCAGAGATGTTCTGTGCCGCGTGTGGCTACTTCATCTCATTCTCTGGAGGGGAGTAGATCATTCATCTGATCATTCATTCATCTGAAAGGCTGCAGACTGTGAGTGACAACAGAATTTCGGAAGGCAGTATTGGGTTTGTGTTTCCCCACAGAAACACAGAGAAACATAACAGAAAAGAAGAGCCCTCTTGAAGAGCCCGTTGGAAGTCACCTAGTCCCAACCCCCTACTCCACAGGTGGAGAATGAGGGCCAGGTAGGGCAGGTGGCCCCCGCTGGCATGGGGTCCACAGCTTGCTGGTGTCGGAACCAGGATGGGGAGCCATGTCTCCCATGGAAATAAGACCACAGACTCAGATGTTTTTGAACTGTGCTTTTGTTGTTTGCTTATCAGCATGCAGGCAGAGGTGGGTGACTCAGCCACCGGCCAGAAGCCAGGGGCTGCTACGCTCAGTTCTTAGTCCTTCCAGTTCACAGGTTCTGTTCTATCCATGAGCACCATCCAGGATCCCTCTCCCTCCTGCACCCCCATTCATACCTTCCAGAAATGGTTTAGGACCTATAGCAGACAGAGGCTCTTGTATCCTCACAAGTAAACCAGCGTGTACATATAAAAAGACATTCCAAATTATATTTTGAAAATGAAACTCAGAAAAAAACAAGGTAAAGTATATATAATTAAAATAGGATTGGAATATATCTTTCAAAGAAAAAGAATCCAATACTCAGGCAGATGAACAAAGGAAGTATAACATTAAGAAACAAGTAGACAGACGGGGTGGCTCCTGCCTGTAATCCCAGCTTTTCAGGAAACTGAGGCAGGAGGATCACTCGAGGTCAGCTGTTTGAGGCTAGTCTGGGCAACATTGGAAGAACCCAACTCTACAAAAACTAGAAAAATTATCCAGGTAGGGTGGCATGCCCCTACAGTCTCAGGTGCTCAGGGGGTTAAGGCAGGAGGATTACTTAAGCCCAGAAGCTGAAGGCTGCAGTGAACTGTGATAACACTATTGCATTTCAGCCTCAAAGAATAAATAAATAAATAAATTAATTAATTAATTAATTATGCTAGTGGAGCTTTTTTGTTTTTTGAGGCAGCTTAAACTGCCATGGTGTCAGACTAGCTCACAGCAACCTCAAAACTCCTGGACTCACGCAATACTCCTGCTTCAGCCTCCTGAGTAGCTGGGACTACAGGTGCCTCCCCAACAACCCTTGGCTAATTTTTAAATTTTTAATAGAGACAGGGTCTCGCTGTTGCTCAGACCAGTCTGGAGTTCATGAGCTCAGGCGATCTGCCTGCCTTGGCCTCTCAGAGTGCTAGGACCATAGGCGTGAGCCACTGTGCTCAGCACCTAGTTGAGATTTTTAACTTACATAGAATAGAACATAAAGTTTGCTTGGTTGGATTATGAGGAGACTGAGTCCCCTCATCAGTTTCAAGCCAGTCTTTATCCCACACCACTTCCCTCTGAAGCTATAATATAATTAAATAGGAACTGTGGTGATTTTATTTTGTAAAAATTAAATGTTAATAGCCAAGCATGGTGACTCATATCTATAATCCCAGCAACTCAGGAGGCTAAGGCAAGAGGATCACTTGAACCCTGGAGTTTGAAGCCAATCTGGGCAGCATAGTATGACCCCATTTCTAAAAGAAAAAAAAAAGTTTAATGCTAAGACCTTGTGTAGAGGTACCTGTCACTGATCTGTGAACGGTACATGCTTTGTTTCAGGAGCACGCGGTCACTATGCCCTGCACGTGGGTGATGGCGTGTGCGTATGCACCATCAGGATGTGCCATCGCTTGTGGGTAAGTGGCAGCTACAACAGTATTTCAGATTTCCTGTTAGCCATAAAATACTGTTCTATTGGCAAAGACAGTAAAATAAGCAGGAACTTGTGTTGTTACGGAATTTTTGTTAATTTTCTCATATATGATAATGATGTAGCTGTATAGGAGAATATTCTGATTTCTAGGAGATATGAATTTGCATGTTGAAGTACTTACAAGTAAAATGTCATGTCTGCAGTTTGCAGTCAACATGTTACGTCTATGAAAGGAGGTGAAGGGATCTAGGCGTCCATTGTACCATTTTTCAATGTTATAATAGTTTTCAAAATCTTCAAAGTAAAAGTTGGAGATAAAATTACAATATATGAGACTGCCAAACAAAACAAATTTTATGACTTGATGTTAACCTTTGATAACATCTTTCTTTCCATGCTAGTGGTTTGGATAATAAGTGTTCTGTGTATCCACTGACATTTGACAAGAATGAAAACATGGCTGCCAAGAAGAAGTCTGTTGCTATGCACACCAACTACCTGTCAGCCTGCAGCTTCACCAACTCCGACATGCAGGTCAGTGAGCAGCCGGTGTTAGGTGGAGAGCAGGAAAGAGGAGCTACAGGAAGGGAAGCTTTGTATTCCAACAGTTTTTTCTGTTGTTTCTTATTGGTTATTATTACTATTTTCATAAAATCAGAAATGGGAAAATTGGGACTCCTGATTGTTGATAGTCCATATTAAAAAATTCTCCTGGAGGAGGAGATAAAGAAAAAAGTATCCTCCAGTTGAATTAGTGGGAGTGGGAACAGAGCAGGGAACCTTCTGGGGTGAAAATTACTGTGTCCTAAGTGGCAGAGCTTCGAAGTTGCATGTTTCACACATCTCACTGTACATACTCTCCAGTTCTATTTTAACAAATGCAAAAAGAAAATGCTTCAGGTATATGGGCTCTACTTTGAATAAACCCCAAGGGAAACAATACAACTTTTTAACACTTTGACTAAGTTTACTTTAGCAAGTTGTGAAGGCATTTCATAGTTTTTCTTTTCTTTTTTTGAGATAGAGTCTCACTCTGTTCCCTGAGTACAGTGCCGTGGCATCATAGCTCACAGCAACCTCAAACTCTTGGACTTGAGCAGTCCTCTTGCCTCAATCTCTGGAGTAGCTGGGACTACAGGCATGCACCACCAGGTTTGGCTAGTTTTTCCATTTTTAGTAGAAATGCAGTCTCGCTCTTGCTCAGGCTGGTCTTGAATTCTTGAACTCCAGCAATCCACCCACCTTGGTCTCCTAGAGAACTAGGAATACAGGCGTAAGCCACCATGCCTGACCCCTAGTTTTTCTTATTCACACCTATTCAGCAAACCTTCTTGGCATCTACCACACACACTGCCAGATACCATCTGGGTCTGGGGCTGCAAGCTCATCTTTGCCCACAAGGACCTTCACCAAAACTTGTGACGATTGGACAGTGGAGAAAGCTGGGGAGCTCTGAGTGGGAGAGGGGAGGCGGTGTCACAAAACTTAAATGCTGTCAGTGAAGAGGAGGAAGGTACAGTGTGAGGGAGAGGTGGGCAGGGCACTCTGAATGCCTTGGCCAGACCTTATAGGCAGCAGAAGCCATTGCAGGGATGAGTCAGATTTGTTTGTTGGTTTGATGAGTCAGGTTTGTTTTAAGGAGCTCACTGATGTCAGGAGGGGAGGAGAGGCTGGAGGCCAAGTGGTTGGGTAATTGTTCAGTCGCTGACAGCAGGGGTGTTGAGGCTGAGTGCCCCCAGTTTGCACCTGTTGTTTGAGCCCACCCAGGAGTCTTACAGACCTGTTCAGTAAGGGGTGCTGTGGCCACAACCAGACATCCTTGGGCCTGAGGGGCAGCCAAAGCCCCAGAGAGCATTCAGTCTGGAAAAAGGGAGCCTCCAAAGTGTACAGGAACAGTAGGTGGTCAGCCATGTGAAGTCCTTCCAGTAGAGAACCATCTGCCTGGCCGTATGTGTGGGGCAGAGGATGAGGAACGACTTGCTGTCTAATGAGCAGCTGGCCCTCCACAGGGGCAGCCTGGGACGCGGAGCAGGGTGAAGGTCAGACTGCAACATCAGGTGCTGGCTCCTCTGGTCCCACTGGTGATCCAAAACAAGGTTTGGATTTCCGTGTGCTTCCCTTTCCTCACCTGGAGATGAGGGTGGTAATACATACTCCTATATAAGGTTTCCTGAGGACTGAATGAGGTAATTGATGTAAAGTAGTACAGTCGTTGGTAAACATTGATAAATGAATGTTAGCTCTTGTATATTATTAATATTAGCACAAAGCTTCATAGATAGTTCAGGTGCTCAGCCTGGTTTGGGCACTGCTGAACCTCAAGCTTTCTTCCAGTCCTAGAATCAAGGATGATAAAAGAAGAAACGGCTAGTAGGAGATTATGGTACTGAACCTATCGATTTCCTGCATTCCAGGACAAATGAGTGGCAGTGTGCTAGGGGTTCCATTTACTGCATTTCTCTGAATAAATGTTCGGTCTTTAAAATTTATTTTTACTTACCCTATAGTAGAAGATCATAAAAATATAAAACAATAAAGTCTTTATTAGGAATTTACTTTTTCACTTTTAAAAATTCTTTATTTCTTTGATGGAAGAGTAGGGTATGAAAATTTTCCAACCTTAAAAAGAAAGACTGGGGTCATCGTTTAAAGCAAATTGCTTGGACCTGATGTCACAAAAAAGGACTGTAAATTATGGACACTTTGTTAGGACAGGAAGGAGTACCCAGCAGTGGAGAGTAAGAGATTACAGCACATTACAAAACACTGGCCCCAAACGAAGACTCGGTTCAAGTCTTGTGTGTTCACGAGCTGCTTTTAGCAGCCCAAGCCATCTTGTTGGGTGTATATAGGCCTGAGGGACAGCAAGGCTGAAGGGATTCCCAAGACAGCCAGCAGAGGCAATGCCAGGGTGAAGCAGATTCCCCGCCTTCTAATCTATTCCCTCCTTACAGGATAAAAGAGGAGATTATTTGTATGTGCTGGGGCCTGACATGCCACAAAAGGGAAGGAGAAGGGTCAGGGAGGAAAAGCAGGAGGGCTCTTTGCCATTACCTGGACTCTGGAGGTGTGGTATGGCCAGTGGGTGCATTGGGTGCTGGCAGCCTTTAAGGCTTGGCTCCTGTTTTATTTCTCAGCCATCAGTAATTGCCACCCAGAGATGACTTTCTGTTGTGGACAATTACACTGCAAGTGCCACTTCCTCACAGCCTTATCACCTTGCCCAGGCCCTGCAGGGCAGCGGAAAGGTGGGGAGTAAGGAGGCTGTGCTGTCTAGGCCCCCACTCCAGATCTCCACCCCTGCTGCTCAGTACGAGCTGGCTGCAGGGCTCTGTGGTGCAGTCTGCAGGCCCTGGACCTGAGTCCCCACTGCCCTGCTCCCAGCCCCAGGAGGGCTCGCTCAGCCAGAGCCCACGCCTACACTCACTAGCAGTGACAAAAATTCAACTTCAGCTCTGCCCCATACAGGCCATCCGTTGTACAGAGGCTCAAGAGTTTCCCACTAAAATACACTTTTGTTCTTCTCAGTCTCATGTGCAGAAGCTTCCATAGCTCCTGCCTTTAGGCAGAGTCCCCACCCTGTGAAGGGCTCACCCTTCATTCAGTGCAGACCACACCTTCTCCTGGAGCGCCCACCCTTTCCTTCCCTTCACCTGGTGGCTCTCACTCATCCCGGAAGACCAGCCCAGATATTGCCTCGCTGGGTTTGGGGCCCCTCCCATTAGCTTACCTGGATCCCAGCACTTCTCACGCTGTCCCGTTGATCCTTTTTTGCAGATGTCAACTCCTCAAGCGACCATCACAAAAACTTTCAGTCAAGCAAAGCTAAGTTATTAGATCTCCGCAGTGAAGGAGACCCTCAGCTTGGCAGAATCTTAGTAGTGTCTTGTGATGGAGGGATTTTGGAAGGGTATTTGTGGATTTCAGGGTCTAGACTGGATGATTTTAAGGTAGGCAGGAAACAGGTTTATGACATCATAGTTTTGGATTGGTGAACCAGTGTGGTAAGGGTCTTGATGAGACCCTGGGCAAGCCAGCTGTTAGTCTTGATAAGCAAGTCGTCAAGTTGCTTTGCAGTCTTTTCTTCCAGGAGCCAGTATTTCTATAGCAGGCAGCTAGGTTATTTTTACTTGGTCTCAGTATTATTTAACATAGTAACCGGAAAGTTTGCCAGGTCCAAGAATTGTTTAACACAGCAACAGGGGATTACATAAAAAATTACGTTGGTTTCATTCTTACTGTCAAACCTGTTAAATAGACTTCTGGGACAGCAGAGACCAAGGCACAAACTTTCTGCAAACCCTTAGCAGAGTGCCTGCACTTGGTCAGCACAGAGCAAACGTGTGTTGAATCTGCGCATGGCATGAGTGTCCTCCAGCACCCATCAGTGGCCCTGGGGAGCCTCTGGGCAGCGCCCATCAATGGCCCACCCTGCTCTGGGGAGAAGCGATAGGAAAATGTGCCTCGCATGCTGCTCAGACCCCTGATGCTCCAAGTGTGGTCCAGGGACCAGCATCTGCATCAGACTCTCAGCCTCCCTGCTGCGAGCTCTTTGTACTAGTGAGCGGCACAGTGACGTGTGTGCACAATGTTGTCTGAGAAGCGCTTTTGGTCTCTGCGCAGCACTGTGAGCTGCTGAGGCTCTCTCTGGTCAGACACCCAAAGAGCACTCGCTACGGGCGAGGCTGGTGCAAAGTCCTGGGGCGAGGACACCATCAGAGGTGTCCGTGGTGAGGATGCCAGGATTCCAGCTCTGGAGGGAGACAGACATATAAACACAACTCAAGGACTGAGAGAGTGTTGAAAAAGACACTTTGGGCTGGGAGTGGTGGCTCACCTGTAATTCTGGCACTGTGAGAGGCCTAGGCAGGTGGATCACTTGAGCTCAGAAATTCCAGACCAACTTAAGCAAGAGCGAGACCCCATCTTTACTAAAAATAGAAAAACTAGCAAATGTCTTAGAGGGCTCCTGCAGTCTTAGCTACTTGGGAGGTTGAGGCAAGAGGATCGCCTGAGCCCAAGAGTTTGAAGTTGGTGTGAGCTGTGATGCCACAGCACTCTACCTTGGGAAACAGAGTGAGACTTTGTCTCAAAAAAAAAAAAAAGAAAAGAAAAAGGACACTTTTGTCTTCTTGGTAAAAGAGAAATATTTCTGTGCTTGAATCCAGATATAGTGAGATGTATGTCCACGTGTGTGTTTAAGGAGCCAACTTCTCCCTGTGGAACGTTAAGTCGACCAGAGGATTGACTCCCCCCAACAGAAGCAATAACCACAGCCACCCTCTTCCTGTCCTTTTCTGTGGGCAGATCCTGACAGCAAGTGGGGACGGCACGTGCGCCCTGTGGGATGTCGAAAGCGGACAGCTGCTGCAGAGCTTCCACGGACATGGGGCTGACGTCCTGTGCTTGGACCTGGCCCCCTCAGAGACTGGAAACACCTTTGTGTCTGGGGTAAAGACCCAAGGAACATCTCTAGGGTCCTTTGTCCACTAAGGGGGCCTCTGGTGGCAGTTCTTGCCCATTCATGGGACTCGATCGGACATTTCCCTAGAAGGGGTACAAGATTGTGCTTGCTCCCCACCACACCCTCTGTAGAGTGGCTATGCTGGCTGCACACCTCGAACGGGCGTTTGGTGGGTAGTTTACAGGGCTGGGCTGTGGCGGCCTCCTTCTTTTCTATAACTGACATTCTGCAGTCTACAGGGATCTAGAATGTTCTCCCAGTGAATGCTGCAACTCAAGGTGCATATCTGCCACCTGTTAAAATGTCACTTCATGAATAAATAGTATAGAGTTAGCACCTAAGGGGATCAGAGGTGAGCCACAGGGTCAGATGGCTGCTGAGCTGAGGCAACACTGTGATGTGACCAGAGCTCCCTCCCTCCCCACCCCTGTTGACTGCTGTCCTCCTTCCCACCCTGTGGCACAAGGCACAGAGTACATGAAGCCTCACTGGGCAGTCGTGGACACAGTGACACAGTGGAGCCAGAGCACCCAGGGCGGAGGTCTGCTCCCTGACTAATGTCACACACTGGGCGCAGTGCACAGTAGCACTCACACCCCCGGGACATTCCAGGCAGCAGAGAGAAGAGCTTCCAGTGTGTCGTGCCACTATGTCGTGAGCAGTTCTGTGCTCAGCCAGGAATAAGAACAGAGGACTGAGCTGGCTGACCAGCCCCCAGGTCCTGCCTCACCTGGGTCAGGAGACAGTGGTGAGATAGGACAGTGACACACGCACTGTCAAATGACTTTTGCTTCTGTGAGACATGAGGGCCCTCTGCTCCAGGCTGCTCACCCCTCAGTCCTAGGAGTCAGGCTGGGGCTGTGTGACCTCTAATTGGCAGGGACCCTGGTTTTCTTCTGGAGTATTTGGCTATTTGTATGTGTTGTGCCTTTGTATTATTTCTCCTCAACTGCACTGTGTGTTGTTGTTTTGTTTTGTTTTGTTTTGTTTTGTTTTTTGGGGGGAGGATTGTAGTTTTTGGCCAGGGCTGGGTTTGAACCCGTCACCTCTGGCATATGGGGCCGGCGCCCTACTCCTTTGAGCCATAGGCGCTGCCCAGCACTGTGTGTTTTTTAATTACTGATAGTATCCTAGATTTTACTGTCTCCCAGAGCACTAAACTTCATCCAATTCAGTGTCCTCTAAAGATCTGAAGATGCTCCTGGCTTCTCTACCTGCATCTCAGCAAAGACACTGAGTGCTGAAGCCCCGGCAGGTCCTCGTAGACCCCACTTCATCCCACCCTTTGCTTTGAGTTGGAACCAACGATGTGGGCACCAGTTTTAAGCCATTACTTTTTTGACTATTGAAGCCATTCCACTTGACTGTTGAGAGTCTATGTTACACTGCCTGAGCTTGGTGACAGGAATTCATCGAAATGCTCTCAAAACCTTGATAGTACAATTTGGGAAACCTCACATTTATGATTCTCTGGGTTGTGTTAGTAACCCGAAGGGAGTGTTTGCTTTTTTAGGTGCTGAGGCAGGCCCTGGGTTTGCCCATTGCCCACCCAGCATGCTGCTGAGGGTGGAAGGGGCCCAGGGCACCTGGTGGTCTGCCATTGCTGAGGGCTGCCCCGTGCACCTCAGACAAAGCCAGGACACTTGGCTGCTCAGACTTGGGACCACCAGCCTGTTCATTAGTGTCCCAGCCAGAGGTCCCACTGTGCACTAGTGTCTGCCAGCCTTGCCCTCCAGACCTCAGAAGACAGGAGTAAAGAGAGAAAGAAAGGAAAAAAGAAGAGAAGGGCAGTGCCCCAGAGGCAGGGGAGGAGGGGCTCTGGAGGGTCTGCCTCCACTCAGAAACGTGCCAACAAAGAAAACATGCTGAAGGAGCAGCTGGGCACCATCCCTTGCTCCCTCTCATCCCAGGACCTAGTTCTAGCCTTCTACGGTCCATTGGCTGAGGAAAGTGGCCTTCGTTGAGTAAAGCTAGTCTCAGAAAGGTGTGTTGTCAGCCATTTGCTAACAAGAAATAAATGCTCTCTGTTATATAACTGGGGCTCATACCTGGTCTAGAGACATTCCTTGTAGCAGCCATAAATCTGGGTCATTTATATTTGCAGGGATGTGACAAGAAAGCCATGGTTTGGGACATGCGCTCCGGCCAGTGTGTGCAGGCCTTTGAAACACACGAATCTGACATCAACAGTGTCAGGTCAGTGAGTAACACGCACATGTTACTTCCCTGCTGTGGGGCATCACCTGGCCTTGGGCAGTCTTAGCCCAGGATCCACCTCCTGTGCTTAGCTGAGCGAGGCCTCCCCAGCAGAGGGGCTGATTTGTGATAGAACTAAACAGTGCTCCAGATCTGATGGGGGAATTTTAATCTAATTGCACTAGGAGACAGTTGATACCCTCCCTAAATCGAATTAGTATTTCTCATTCATTCATTCAATATTTATTGAGCATATATGTGCTAGATATTGTTCTGGGAACTGGGAAGACAATGATGAACAAGATAGACAAGATCTCTACTCACCTAGAGAAGAAACACTATACAAAATACAAATACAAATTTAATTTGATATTGATAAGCACTATGAAAAAAGTAAAATAGGGAGGTGTGACGGGATGGGTTATTACTTAAACAGAGGTCAAGGACGGTCACTCAGAGAAGGTGACATTTAAATTGAGGCCAGGAGGATGAAAGAGCCAGGCTTGCACAGAGTTGAGAGGAGAACACAGCTGCCCACTAGAGAGTTTTGAGTTGTGGGGGTGACTAACATGGTCATGTTTTGCCTTTAAAAAATGACTCTGGCGTGCTCGCTTCTGCAGCGCATATACTAAAAAGTCACTCTGGCTGTATCAAGAATAGATTATAAGGGAGCAAGAATGGAAGTCACAGCAGCCAATTAGAAGGTTGTTATATGAGTTCAAAAAAGAAATGATGTTGGCTGGAACTAAAGAACACACAGTAGAGACAGTAATGTCAAGAAGTATGAAGAGATAGTTTACCTACCTGCAAGTTAACAAGTTAGGCTGCCCCAGCTCAGAGATGCAAGAAGTCATGAAACTTCTGGGTCAGAAATAAAGAATGGTTTATTACGCATAGCAATGGCAGTAGCCAGAGTATTGGCGTGTTTGTGCGTGTTACTTGAGCCCTAATTCCACAGGGTAACATGAAAAGGGCCAAGTGACACCTGCAATGAAAAAGGACATATTGTAAAGGAAGAACCCTGAGTTTCAGGAACGCAGATTTCTTATCAGGGGCAGTAAGCAGCGACCCATTTACTAAGACAGGGAAGACTAGAGGGAGGGTAGGACGGAGGTAGTTTTTGCACATGATTCAGGAGATTTGGGGGGACTAGTTAAGTTTGAGATGACTGTTATATATCCCAGCAGGAATGTCAAGGGGGTAGCAGGATCTATGAATTGGATCCAAGAAAGAGGTCAGGACTTGGCTTGTATGTAAGATGGCACTTGGAGACCAGGTATAAAGTGTCTTCATTATACTTAGAATCCTCAAGAATCTTCATTATATGTAGTGAGAAAACACTACACTTGTTCCTCTTAAAGCAAGAACAAAATAAGGACACTTATTTAATTTAGTAACTCCTGCCCTCAACTGTGGGATAAGGAAAAAGGAAAAAGACTATCACTTTTCTAAATGTGCAGTAATTACCTAGAAAAATCAAAGGAGTTCAATTTGGAAATTACTATAGATGATAAATTAGTAAGATGCAAGATGGAAGATAAAGTCAGAAAAATCAAATTTCAATCCCTATATGTCAGTAAAGCACACAGTTATTTCTTAATATCTGTGGGGGGATTGGACCTCCTGCAGATACCAAAATCCACGGATGCTCAAGTCCTTGATTTAAAATGCTATAGTATTTGCATATAACCTCTGCACATCCTCCTGTGTACTTTAAATCACCTGTAGATTACTTGTAAGACCTAATACAATGCAAATGCTATGTAAATAGTTGTTAATACTGCCTTATTTTTGGAATAATGACAAGAAGAAAAGCCTGTACATGTTCAGTACAGATGCAGCAATCCATGTTTTCAAAGTATTTTTGATTTGCCGTTTATTGAATCCATAGATGCACAACCTGTTGTTATGAAGGACAGATACACAGCTTTAAAATGTACATTTTCTCACCCATGCTATTCTGTCTACCCGAACCCTCTTCCTTTGATGTCCATTAGACCATCAAGTCTCAGACTTCCCTCTCTCCAGGAAGCCCCTCTGTTCCCAATGCTGAGGTGGGTGCCCTCCTATGTAAGAGGGACCACTGCATGGCCACTTTACTCATCATCCTCCACTCAGGAAGTTTCTCCATAGGAAAATAAAACCTATGAGCTTGGCCATGTATCCCAAGGCTGGTGGGTTCAAGCCCAGCCTGGGCCTGCTAAACAACAATGACAACTGCAACCAAAAAATAGCCGGGCGTTGTGGCAGGTGTCTGTAGTCCCAGCTACTTGGGAGGCTGAGGCAAGAGAATCGCTGAAGCCCAAGAGTTGGAGGTTACTGTGAGCTGTGATGCCACAGCATTCTACTGAGGGCAACATAGTAAGACTCTGTCGCAAGAAAAAAAAGAAAAGAAAAAAAAACCTATGGCAGTAGCCAAACCAAGTATTTATGAATTCTTAAAGGTAGGAATAAAAGAATAGATTGATAAATGGAGAAATAAATCCATATATTTAGGAATTACTAAATATAACCTTTTTTTTTCTTATTGAGACAGAGTCTCACTTTGTCACCCTCGTGGAGTGTCGAGGTGTCATAGCTCACAGCAACCTCAAACTCTTGGGCTGGAGTGATTCTGTTGCCTCAGCCTCCTGAGTAGCTGGGACTATAGGTGCCTGCCACAACGCCCAGCTATTTTTAGAGATGGGGTCTCGCTCTTGTTCAGACTGGTTTCATACTCGTGAGCTCAAGCAATCTACCTGCCTCGGCCTCCCAGAGTACTAGGATTATAGGCATGAGCCATCACATCCGGCCCTAAATATAACTTTTTAAAAGATCATTCTTTCTGTATAGAGTGATTGCAGTTCCAATTCAGTTATTTTGGAGAAAGGTATAAATTGATGCTGAGATTCACCTGACAGATTTTACATGGACTAATTCAGTGGGCCATACTCAGGGTACCTTTTGATTTTCTTCCAGGGCAAGCAGTGGGCTACTCTGTCTGCCGAGGCTGAGGCCACTCTGAATATTGCCATTAGTCTCTTAGCACACCCTGGGTTATACACTTAGATCACTTAGGAAATGGGATAACAATGACTAAAGCAAGATGGAAGTTTATTCTCCCATTGAAGTCTGAACTATGATGGCTCATTGTTTTTGCAATCCTGTTCCCAGGGTGATGCTTTCAGCCTGCTGGCCCACTGACCTACCTACCACCCTCTCTTTTTTCTAGCCGGTGGGTAGAGGAGAGTGTAGCTTATCACCTTCTGCAGGGCCACACCTGGCTGCAGGAAGACTAGAAGGTGGTTTTCTTTCTGCCATATGCCCAGTGTTACTCTATAGGCCGCACTGTTAGTATTAGGGGTAGGCTATTTCTTTATTGTAAGGGATTTTTCCCTGATAAAGCATTTAGCATCCCTGCCTGCTCAGCACTGAATTCTAGTAGCACCCCCTGAGCTTGGTCACATCTAAAAAATTCTGCTTATATTTAACCCCAGCTATAGGAGAGAGAGGATGTATGCTGGGAGCACCAAAAGTATCTTCTAGATAAACCATACATACTACATTTGGGCCCTGAATCTTCTACCAGTAGGCAAAAATCACAGCCCATAGTCTCAAATGGAGTGTAATCTATAAGTTATTTTGTTTTATTTATTTTTTATTTTTATTTATTTATTTTTGGGGGGGTGGGGACAGAGCCTCAAGCTATAGCCATGGGTAGAGTGCTGTGGCATCACAGCTCACAGCTACCTCAAACTCCTGGGCATAAGTGATTCTCTTGCGTCATCCTCCCAAGTAGCTGGGACTACAGGTGCCCGCCATAACACCCGGCTATATTTTGGTTGTACTTGTCATTGTTTGGCAGTCTCAGGCAAGAGTCAAATTCACCAGCTCTGGTGTATGTGACTGGAGCCTTAGCCACTTGAGCTACAGGCACCATCTTAGAAGTCATTTAATTTGACACCAGAGTGTGGGTATGTCTGATACTCCTTGAATTCATGTTCCTTTCAAAGATACGGTGTGCCTCCACCATGACGGACTGAGCTGGAAATGGTTAGCATTTCTCATCCAGACACTCTGTCCACCATCCCCTTCTTTCAGATCAGTGTAAGTTACACAAAATCAATCTCCCTTCTCCTTTTTCAGACGTTTTGACTCTCACTTCCCCCAGGTAGGAGAGGTAATTCCGTAAGCTGTTGGAAAAGGCCTCCTCCTCTAGCATTAGTGAGCAAGAAGGCAGAGGTCACTTGTTCAAGGAAGAGGAAACAACGGAAGATGTACAAGCCACTGCTGTTGTGGGTAGAGTGAAAGGTTTTTAAGACGTCTGTTCTCATCCTGCCTCTGGTTTATAATCTAATGCCTATACTTTCTACTGGTCCTTGGGAAGAGAATGACTAAAACAGTAATCATCTCCATTTATTGGGTGTTGGTGCTTTTTATTTGGTACCATGCCACATTCTTTGCATGCACTATCTTATTTAATCTCCACAACAGGGAAAATGCTTTACAATCCTCACTTTTCAGAGGAGGAAACTGAGGCTGGGCAAGATGAAGTCACTTGCCAAAAGCATCACATGTAGTAAGTGGTCACTGTAGACCTCTGAATGGCTTTGTACATCTGATCCCAGTGTCTGTACATAAACACTTTCTTATCCCTGAGCTCTAAGCCAGGTTTTGGGAATTAGGTACATGATCCAGGGAAACTACATTTATGGAGGGTCTGCTCTATATTCAGTGCCTTATGCAAATTACAAATATTATCTCATTCCTCACCAACACTCTGCAAGGCCAGTGTCTCTGTTCCCTGTATACAAGGAAGAAAATTAGTGGTCAGTGAGCCTCCCCCCTTCTGCCTTCTGGTCCATGGAAGTGGGAGACTCTGATTCTAAGAGCCTAGTATGGAACAACCTTCCTTTATGGTTCTGATGGGTTTGGGAATGACAACTCTAAATAAAGTGCTTTTTGCCCAACTCTATCTCTGGCAGATACTACCCGAGTGGAGATGCCTTTGCTTCAGGATCAGATGATGCTACGGTATGTTTTTAAGTTCTTGAGAGTTTTTCCTATTCAAAAGAGAGATTTGTTAATTTAATTATTTAAAAATTTTTTTTCTGGTTACAGAAGTAGTGTGTGTTGGGAAGAAAATTTGGAGGGCAAATTAAATTACCTTAATCTTCTTACCCAAGAGAAGTCACAGTTGGATGAATCCCTTTCAGACTTCTTTATTTTTAAACAAAATGCTATATAATTTGCCATTTTCACTTAGCAACATATTGTGAACATTTTTCCATACCAATAAATACTTTCTCTATTGTATTTTCTTCAAGATTGAATAATATTCATGAATAGTATTCCATGTTTTAGATGTGCATCAGTCTTAAATTTTTGAACAGTTTTAGCTTTTATCAAGGGTTTTTTTTTTCCTGTTAAAAACACTACTATAGGGTGGTGTGTGTGGCTCAATAGGTAGGGCGCTGACCCCATATACCGAGGTTGGCAGGTTCCAGCCCAGCCCCGGCCAAACTGCAACAAAAAAATAGCCGGGTGTTGTGGTAGGTACCTATAGTCCCAGCTATTTGGGAGGCTGAGGTGAGAGAATTGTCTTAGCCCAGGAGTTTGAGGTTGCTGTGAGCTGTGATGCTACAGCACTCTACCGAGGGCAATAAAGTGAGACTTTGTCGCAAAAAAAAAAAAAGAAACACTACTATAAGTAAATATTTTTTACCTCTCGCTTCTTCCAATTCTCAAACATAACTTGCAAAGGCATAGATCCAGTTTTAAAGATTTTGATACTAACTATAAAACTATGTTAACTTGTTTTTAAAGAGAAAAAATATTTTCCTATTGCCCCCAAAATATCAAATATCTTATTAAATAATGGCTTTCATTCTGATTTGCTGCTGTGGAAGAAATAAGGAATAGATTGCGAGTTTTGGTAATAATGAAAATGTAAGACTCTGTATGTCAAAAATATATAACAAAATGTTAGAGAATACATTGTTTTTTGGGTTTTTGTTTTTGAGACAGAGTCTCACTATGTCACCCTCAGTAGAGTGCTGTAGCATCACAGCTCACAGTAACCTCAAACTTGTGGGCTTAAGTGATCCTCTTGCCTCAGCCTTCCAAGTAGCTGGGACTACAGGTGCCTGCCATAACACCTGGCTTTTTTTTGTTATAGTTGTCATTGTTAGGCTCAGGCCAGGTTTGAACCCACCAGTCCTGGTATATGTGGCCAGCGCTCTAACCACTGAGCTACAGGCACCAAGCCAAGAGAATACATTTTAGTAAAATTCTCACCACATGTGTAACAGACCAAGTTGAATTCCTGCAAAAATGAATGAGGTTGCATAATCAAGATGAACACCCCAATAAAAAAAGGGTAAAATTCAGACTATTTATAAAACAGTAAATCCAAAATAGCAAGTAAACACGTGTAAATGTTTTCAAAGTTACCTGTAGTCAAGGAAATGCAAGTTTAAGCCATCAGATGCCCATTTTTGCCTCTTGGATTAGCAAAGAAATGCCCAAGGCTGGAGTTGGCGAAGAGCCTTGGATGAGGCTAGGGTCAGGATCGTTGGTACCACTCCTCTAGAGGGAAGATTTGCTGTGTGAATCAAGAAAAAATCCCTACCCTTTGGTCTGATTGTGTGCTATTTCTTGGGAACAATTCTGTTCTAAGGATTCTATTCCTTAGCTATTCTAAAGGAAGATACCAGATATGTATAAAGGTTTTTGCATAAGAATAATCATCATAATGTCTATAATAGAGAAAAATTAGCCACAGTAAAAATACTTAACAGGGGAGGGCCAGATAGATTTTGATATATCCACATGAGAAATATTCAACAAACATGTAATTCATTTTTTGAAAATTACTTAATAATGTGTGAAAATACTCAAACCTAACATTAATAGAAGCAATAATGAAACATCTCTCCCATTCACATACACACATACCGTAGAAATACAACTGAAGGAAACAGCCCAGGCATTAGTAACTACCTCTTAAGATTTGGGGTAATTTTCATTTCCTTGCATTTTTGAATAGTTTTTTTAGTTTTCTATAATAAACATGTATCCTTTCTCAGAAAGAAAGTGGGGTCTCATTTTTGTACCAGAAGAAATTTTCTGTATTTGCTGTTTTTTTTTTCTGTCTCTATCACCGATCTACAGAGACTAATAAGAATTGTGACTGAGGGATAAGATAATAGGAAAAATTAATAAAGAGGTATTTCCCTTATCCCTAAAACTACACAAGCTTCTGGCCCTGCCTGAAGTTCTGTGGTCATCTGATTACCAAACTGGAATCAAAGGTAAGAGTTTCTCTATTCATACCCTAGTGTCGTCTCTATGACCTCCGGGCGGACAGGGAGGTTGCCATCTATTCCAAAGAGAGTATCATATTTGGAGCATCCAGCGTGGACTTCTCCCTCAGTGGTAAGATTTTACCTCAGAAATATTCCCAGGACCTGAATGAAACCCAGGGCTCTATCAAGCTTCCCATCACCTAAGCTTTCTGTGGACCAGTATGCTAAACACTCCACATCTGCGTCACTGTGACCTTGGCCCTGCTTCCTTCAGCTCCATTCACTCCAGGGGAGTGAAGGCTGGACCCCCACTTAGGCTGCCCTTCAAGGCAGTGATGTGCCTAAATGTCACATGTGCAATGCCCATGGGCATTTTTTCCCCAGCTTCCCTTCTCCTCTTCAGATGTCCCAAGGCAGGTGAAGCCAAGAGTCCTCTCTCAGTGCCCTGAAACTCCTGGCTCCTCTGCTCCACAGTTAAGGCAGAGCTGACAGGCTGGGCCATGGGACCACTCCATTTCCCCAGACACAGCCCCATTCTGTACCTTCGTGTGTGCCACTGCATGTGATGCTGCTACTGCTGCCTGGAACATCGTCTCCCTGCCTCCCCTGCCCGACAAACTCCTACTCAGCCCTCAAGAGCCAATTCAAATGTCAGTTTGATTGTACCTCTTTAAACTCAAGTTTCACAAGTTGTTAACTACTAAGGGACTAAAAACGATGTTTGTGTCTGCAATGCCCTCCTTGATCCCCCTTCCTGGTCCCCTGTCACTTTGCACATCCCCTGGCACTTCCATTATCAGGTGATGCTGGAGTGATTTATTCCTCTCTGCCCCATGTCCTCCAAGGACTAGATTCTCTCTGAATCCTTAGGGCAAACTGGAGGCTAGGGGAGGTGGCTCACACCTGTAATCCTAGCACTGTAGGAGGCTGAGTTGGGTGGATTTCTTGAGATCAGACCAGCCTGAGCAAGAATGAGACCCCTCTCTACTAAAAATAGAAAAACTAGCCAGGCATTGTGGTGGGTTCCTATAGTCCCAGCTACTTGGGAGCTGAGGCAAGAGGATTGCTCAAGCCCAAGAGTTTGAGGTTGCTGTGGACTATGAAACCATGGCTCTACCAAGGTGACAGAGTGGGACTCTGTCTCAAAAAAAAGTGGGTGAGGAGCATAGTGCCTGGTATACGGTGGGCCTAAATCACTGTTTATCAAACCAATGAATGAGTAAATGAGTGAGTGACAGACTCAAAAAGAGAAACAGGAAGGAAGAAACTGGCTTAATCATGTCACCTTGCTTCAAGGTCGCCTGCTATTTGCTGGATACAATGATTATACCATCAATGTCTGGGACGTTCTCAAGGGGTCTCGAGTCTCCATCCTGTTTGGACATGAAAACCGCGTTAGTACTCTACGAGTTTCCCCCGACGGCACTGCTTTCTGCTCAGGATCCTGGGATCATACCCTGAGAGTAAGAGAGGTGTTCTCCTGTTTTCCTGTGTGTGAGAGGAAAAGAGGATGGGCCTCCTGGAGCAGAGGAGTCTGAGTAGGCAACATGGGTCTGGCCAGCCAAACAGAGCTCTAGACTCAGCTCTGCCCACAGCACAGAAGGAGCGAGGTACCTGGGGAGATAGTGCCCCCCATGTAAGTGTTTGAGCAGAGTAGGCAACACGGTATCATGTAGTTGAAGGAATAGTTGAGTTAATGATCCAAAAGATTCCTTTTGACCCCAGAAGTCTGATTCTTATGATTTCGGCCTTTGTCAAACCATAGATAACCAATCTTTTCTCCCTGGAGTGTGGCATTCCGAGGGTCACAGAGCCCTGTGAGGCCCATTCTAGGAGGCCTGTTAAACCTTGGATTTTATGCCAGATTTTGTGTGTGTGTACATTTTTCCAGGAAAAGTGCCCTCCTGGCTTTCATTAGATTCTCCAAGAGAGCTCCATGACCTTGCCAAATGTTGGCTGTCCCTAACACCACCAGAGTAGCCTGTTCATAAAGCCAAGTTTATTGCTTACCTCAGTGTGGAAGATCACAAACTTGACAGTGGCTTAGTAGCATCTCAGACGGGGAGAGCAAAGGTTTGCAGGTGTTTGAGGTCTGGTTGAAGGCAGGTCTTTTGACAAAGGGATTTATTTAGGATTGGAAAACTTGTGGCATAATACAGTTTTAAGATTGCTGGATACAGAATTATGGAGAGAAGGATTTTAAGGAAAGTTTCGAAAAGTAAACAATTATTTGCAGCTCTATATTAGATGTTTTCTAAGGAGTCTTTTTTGAGTAGTCTAGTTTTAGGGTAATGAGATAAAAATATTTTTTTGCAAAGTTCTTGAAATAAAAATGTTATCTGTGAGTTCATCTTCCTGGGGAAGAGGGTCCTCAATTACCAAAGTCAGGTCAGTGCACACAGCTGCAGGGCACAGAGGGTCGGTTCTCAACCTAGAATTATCAAATCTGATAAGGAAGCTGCAAATGCCCTACCAGATGCCCTTCTCACTAAGGGAGAAGGGAGTCAAGTCCAGAGCAGCACCTTCAAGTTGCTGATGTTATCCTTCTAAGGCTTGTGAGTGCCCCATTTTGGATGGATGGAGTGTGTGTGTGTGTGTGAATAGATGAACTTTATCTCTTTAAAGTTTTATAAGTTATTGTGTACTAAGGGACTAAACATTATCTGTTTGTATCTTTACAGGTCTGGGCGTAATCATCTTCTCGCAATGTATGCATACATACCTGAGGATAGAATCTGAAATATTCACCTGTAAATAGATAATACCTCTAGAGAAGTTTAAGGCTCATTGCAATTTAGCTTAAGGGAGCAACTCCACAGCCCAAAGTTCACAAAACATCTGCAATATTACTATTAAAACTGCCACCCCTAGAAATCTCCTGGTGGGAGCCTTCAACACTACAGGAATACCTTCCAGTACAGTATTTTTTATTTTAAACACTCTTAAAAATGTATCATTTTTCATGTTGTTTTAAATTATTCTAGTCTCAACTCTTTCTGTTACCAATAGAAGTAAGCCTTTAATATAGTCCATATTATTTCTTTGAATGAGATTCCTTTTCAGAACACTTTAAAATCTGATTTTTCTTGGTGTGCACTGTGAAGTTTGGAGCCTTTCTCTGGAACTGTTGGTTTTATGGACTGTATAAGGACTGTTAATTGTCTATGATAAAAGAAAATTCCAATTCTAGATGTCATTCGACAAAATTACTTTTTTAAAATGTGTTTTTATCGTAAATCTTTTCCAGCCTCCTGTCCTACTGTCTTTTTTTCAGATAAAACATTTTGTTCATGTGAACTGCTATAAATGAAGCAGAGATATGCATAAAATGGACAGGATGTTTGCTTTGCAAATTATGTGGTGGCGTATCACTGTGTCACTGGACAGGGCATTTTCTTTAAATTGAGGGAAAAGCTGGATGCTATTTGTAACATAAATGCTTCTGAGAGCAAGGAAAACTCTTCTGTGTGGGAACACAAGACAGTAAACTTATTTAAAAACCTCTTAGTAGTATTAGTGGAAACGCTTAGGTTGAAGTGAATCTTGTCCATATAAATTATATTTATGTATTGCATTGCAATTGTAATTACATATGCAGATTGATTGATAGGTCTTGAATAATGTCTTTGTTCCTCTTATATTGAGAGAAAAAGAATATAAAAAGAATTATCTTGTCTTTATCTGAAATTCTGTTAAGTCCTTCTGAAGATACCAAATATTTTTTGTTATAGGATCCCTTCTTTTCCTTTCTCTATTTTTAAAGGTGTAGAGGTTTTATTCTACATCTTATTCTTTCTGTTTTAGAAAACTCTTCATTCAAAAAGATGGCGTGAGGCTGGATGCAGTGGCTCACTCCTGTAATCCCAGCACTTTGTGAGGCCAACGAGGCAGGAGGATAACTTGAGGCCAAGAGGTTGAGACCAGCCTGGGCAACATAGAGAGACCCATCTCTATGAAAAATTAGGCAGATATGATGTTGTGTACCTGTAGTCCCAGCTACTTGGGAGGCTGAGGCGGGAGGATTACTTGAGTCCAAGAGGTGCAATGAGCTTTGATGACACCATTACACTGCACCTTCAGTGACAGAGGGAGACCCTGTCTTTAAAAAAAAAAAAAAGACAAAAAGCCCACGACAATGGCCTACATATTACTTAGGGGACTAGAAGATCACCTCAGACAATGGACATTCCCAAGTGGGGCTTGCTTAGTGGGTGGCCCAGGGCTGAGGGCCAGGACCTTGCTACAGCAGGGAACTGCCTGTGCCACCTCCCCTGAACTGTCTGGTCTCTTCTCTTGGTCCTGCTCCAGTTCAGTCCTCTCCTAGTGGTAGCTCTGGCTTTGAGAGTCCTCCAGGCCCTGCTTCTCAGAGCAGCCTTGCCAGAGCCAGAGTCAGGCACAGCCATGGGGCAGTCCTACACCTGGCACAGCCTCGGGGTGGGCCAGGCCTACCTTCAGAAGTCAGTCAAAAATCAGTCAGCCCAGCTTTTCCATCAACTCACTTTAAAGCATAATAGTTATAGTCATTTGTGGAGCAAATAGTTACTGAGAGTTTCATTACACACCAAAGAGAGAAAGATAAGTGGTCACAACTGCCTCCAAGGAACCCAGCATTAGGGAGGGAACATATTCCAGAGGGATCACTTTCTAGCATTGGTGGATTCTAACCTGGGCAGGGACTCAGGAAATAGACACGGTGTCTGCTCAACTCCTGCCATCTGCCGAAGGGGCCCAGGCCCCAGAGTCTTTCCAATGGAATTTCCCAGCTCTACTCCAGAATGTTCCAGAGTGACCCCTGGTCCAGCTGGCCACCTTGTGGTGGCCTCCCTATCACTTCAGCAGACCTTTTCTGGTCTCTCTTCTGACTCTCAGAAATCACAGAAGACAGGGCAAAGGAAAGGTCTAGACTCAGGGGAAATTCAAGGGTCTGTATTTGGAGGGGTGGAGAGCATCTTCAAGATACATGCAAAGTAGCCCATGACTTTCTAACGAAAGCATTCCATAGAACACTTGCACTTTCCCCGTGGGCACTAAGCCACCTCCCCTGTAAGTATGTGCTCTCATTAGTGTGGGGTATTGTTTAGTATTTATTGATGAAATACTTGATTTGGAATATACTGCACCATGTGGAGACTCACGGGTAAACTCCAAACACTGTATTTGGCATATTGAAAAAATGCTGAGTATAGTTTTATAATCAACTGTTTTTCTAGAGGACTTGGGGGAAAACCTACCAAGCCAAAAAGATGTGCCCCCAGGATAACCTTGGGCAGCCTCCTCCTGTCCAGAAAAGAGAAAGTTTAGGCAGAAAAGAGGCAGTATTGTTGGGTACTGATGGGAAATATTGTTGAAATGAAACCAAGTCAACTGCTTCAGAGTGGGCAGGCAGCCTCTCAGAGAGTTTCAGTATTACTTGGGGAAAAAGTATGGATACTCTTCAAAGAATTCAAAATAGACCTTCCATTTGATCCCACAATCCCATTACTAGGTATCTAACTAGAAGAAAAATATCATTTCATCCTAAGGACATTTGCACTAGACTGTTTATCCAGCTCAATTTACAATTGCCAACATGTGGAATCAAGCCAAGTGCCCATCAACCCATGAATGGGTTAATAAGCTGTGGTGTATGTATACCATGGAGTACTATTCAGCCATAAAAAGATAGAGACTTCACATCTTTTGTATTAACCTGGATAGAGTTGGAGAACATTCTCTTTAGTAAAGTATCACAATAAGGGAAAAGCAAGTATCCAATGTATTCAATACTAATATGAAGCCAATAGACTAATAGGCACCCACACAAGAGAAAAATTTGATTTAACTCAAATGGGAGAGGAGAGAAGGAAGGGAGATTCGTGTGCTCCCACCTAATGGGCACAGTGTAAGGGTATATGGCACACCTGGGTGAGGGGGCACTACAACAGGGACCTTGCCTGACAAACACAAACATTGTAACCTCATCGTTTGTACCCTCATATCAATCTGAAAAAAAATTGTTTCAGTTAGGAAAATAGTTCCGACCTTGAGGAATCCCTGAAAGTGTCCCAGGGACTCTGAGAACAGCTGATCCAGGCTAATGAGCCTTTTCCAGCCCCTGTGTGAGACCTCCGAAGACCATCAAGGCCCTAGGAGGAGCTTGAAAAAGAAGTGGGAAGAGACCAACTGGGGTAGTTGAGGAGGGAGGCCCTCAGAGGAGGTCACTGAGGGGCACAGAGAGACCATAGGAGGGGCTGAAGACAGCTGGGACCTGTGAGCTGCTAGAAATATTTTCAAAAGAGGACATCTGGGATCCTGGGGTAAGCACAGCACACAGGTTAAAAGATTAAAGTAGGGCGAGGCTTAGGGCCACATTGCTTGCCCCAAGCTGGGAGAGCTGACTAAGCCAAACTTTACTGCTGAGAAACATCATCCAGTCACTAACAGGCCCTTGCTCTGGAGATGTGGACTGGGTAAGCAGGAGATGCCAGGAATTCTGATGCAGTGTGGTGGGGAAGCCTGAGAGTGAAGCTTTTTGTCTCTGAGGATGTGATGCTAAACCTTTTACCCTCTCATCTGATAGGAGAACATTGAGTTACTGTGCAGGGCATGCCACAGACCCCTGTTTCTAGACAGGACTTAGCTGGGCCAGACTGGCCTTCACAGATGGCTGATCTCCACAGGGGACTGTAGCCTCTAGTGGGCTGCCTCAGGACCACTGCAGTGAAAGAAATGAAAGATTTAATATGTTTGCATCATTATAAAAAGGATAAGGGGGGAAGGTTAGGGATTGGTTAATGGATACAAAGTTACAAGTAGACAGGCATAAGTTCTGGTGTTCTATAGCAGTGTGGGGTGACTATACATAATTTATCATATATTTTATAATAACTAGAATTTTGGATTTTCCTGTTCACCTAAATAAAGAGAGGTTCTGTAAAAGAAGAAACTTATTTGGGAACTGGGCATTGCAATGAGAATGTGTGTGCCATAGTAAACCATGTATGTATTCAGGGAAGTAAAGGATAACAAAGGTTTTTAAAAGGAAAAATGAGAATTACATAATTATTTTGAAATAATTATTTGTGGCTACAAAGGTCAATAATGGTCCATGGCAATCTGAGATTGGACAGCCAGTTGCTGGACAGATGGCCTTGCAGAGGTGTTTGTGCATGGTTGCAGAGGCCTTTGTGCAAGATTGTGTTTTTGCCATCTTTTGTGATACTTTTTTTGTTATCAAGCCTACAAGCATGAGAACCTTTCTTCATGGCCTTTCTTGGATATAGTTTTCAAGGTTTTTTACTTTAACACTAATAAGTCCATTTTTATTGACAACTTTCACTCCCCAACACAAGGAAATAAGAAATGTTTCAGAGTTGGATATGCTAATGACTCTGATTTGATCATTACACATTGTATACATGTATTGAAAGATCACACTGCACTCGTAGATGTGTAACTAATGTCAATTAAATTATTTTTATTGTAGATTAATATGGGGCTACAAATGTTTATGGTACATTGTTTTTGTTTCTAAGGTAAGGTTCAAGTTGTAGTTGAGCTTTGCACCCAGGGGGGTGTGCTGAACACCCTCACAGTAGGTGAAGCCAATTGCCCTACCTTGTCCCCTTCAATCGACTGTACCTGGGCTTTATCTTTCACATGGGCGTGTACTTGTTTATATATTAGTTGTGAGTACATTGGATACGGTTTTTTCCCCATTCTTGAAGTACTTTACTAAGAACATTTGTTTAAAAAAACAGAACCAGGAAAAAAAGGATGCAGACCTTCTTATAAGGAGATGGGATTGGGAATGATGCCATGGTCAACTTAACCTACGTAAACAAATATGAAAAACTTATTAGAAGTGGGTATGAGCATTTATATGAGGACTGTGACAACAGACAATGACTATCTTTGATTCCAAGATTTCCTAACCAGCAAACCATTGTTTAGCTTTATCATAAACCAGGAACCGTGAAGCAGAAGTCAGTTTCCAACCTGTGTATTTTCCACAGTAGTAAGCAGCATCCCATTCTTAGGTCTATATCCAAGAGAAATTAAAATATACACCCTCACAAAAACTTGAACACAAATGTTCATAGCAGCATTATTCATAACAGCCAAAAGTGGGAACAACCCAAATGTTCAACAGACAAATGGATGAATAAAATGTGGTGTATCTATACAATGGGATAGTATTGAGCAATAAAAAGAAATGAAGTGCTGAAACATGCTACAACATGGATGAGTCTTAAAAACATGCTAAGTGTAAAAAAAAACACACTAAGTGAAAAAAAAACAGAGACAAAAGGCCACCGTGGCTCGGCACCTGTAGCACAGTGGTTATGGCGCCAGCCACATATACCAAGGATGGTGGGTTTGAACCCGGCCCGGGCCACCTTAATGACAATGACAACTGCAACAAAAAACAGCTGGGTTTTGTGGCAGGCACTTGTAGTCCCAGCTACTTGGGAGGCTGAGGCAAGAGAATCACTTAAGCCCAAGAGTTTGAAGTTGCTGTGTGCTGTGATGCCACAGCACTCTACAGAGGGCAACATAGTGAGACTCTGTTTCAAAAAAAAAAAAAAAAAAGCCACCATGTTGTATGATTTAATTTATATGAAATGTCCAGATCCATTAAAAAAGTAGATTAGTGGTTACTTAAGGCTGGGTATGACAAGTAACTGCTAATGGCTACTGAGTTTCTTTGGGGGTAATGGGATTAAATAGTGATGGCTGCACAACTCAGTGAATATACTAAAAATCAGTCAATTATATATTTCAAAGGGCAAGTTTATGGTATGTGAATTACATCTCAAAGCTGTTATTAAATACAGGATGTCCATAAAGTTTGTGTGCAATTTAAAATAGTTAACTATGTAAACTTTATAGATACCCTGTATTTATGGAAAAATAATAATCATTGGCTATTTTCAATATTTAAAAAAAAAAAAACAGCCAAAACTGCTTTGTCACATTTTGGCTTTGGCTGTGAGTGGGGCAAATGAGTATGGTAACACTTGTTAGTTATTATAATACAAATAAAAAAGTTTCTCGGTAATGCTAAGTTTTTACAATTACAGGCACTGGGCTAAGCACTTTGTATGCACCAACTAATGTAATCCTTGTAACGGCCATATGATGCTGACATTTCATTATGTCCATTTTTTAGATAGGGACATTGAGGTTTGGAGGGTTAATTAACTTGTTTATGGATGCATAGCTTCCAAGTTACGGAGCCAGATTTCAAGCAAGTCTGAATGCAAACTGCCTCTTATTGTGTGGACTGGGAACTCCGTGTGGAGGTTAATTTATTCATCTGTTGTTTAGTTCTATTGATAATTATTAAGAGTTACCAATGGCAGTGCCAGAGAATTTACCACTCTACACCAAGCCACTCCAAATCTAAGAAAAAAACTATGTGCTTACTGTTAAAAACGTTCAGAAAGGTAAAATTATGACTCTTACAAATAAAACATGAAAGATTGGGCACGGTGGCTCACACCTGTACTCCTAGCACTCTGGGAAGCTGAGGCGGGTGGATTGCCTGAGCTCACAGGTTGGAGACCAGCCTCAGCCACAGTAAGACATCATCTCTAAAAATAGCTGGGCTTTGTGGCGGGTGCCTGTAGTTCCAGCTACTCAGGAAAGTAAGGCAAGAGAATTGCTTGAGCCCAAGAGTCTGAGGATGCTGTAAGCTATGATGCCACAACACTACCAAGGGCAACAAAGTGAGACTCTGTCTCAAAATAAACAAACAAAAAAAATAAAACATGAACATGTGGCCTGCAGCTCAGTGAGTAGGGCACCAACCACATACACCAAAGCTGGCGGATTCCAGTCTGGCCCAGGCCAGCTAAACAACAATGATAACTGCAACCAAAAAATAGCTGGGCATTGTGGTGGGCACCTGTAGTCCCAGCTATTCAGGAGGCTGAGGCAAGACAATCGCTTAAGCCCAAGAGTTGGAGGTTGCTGTGGGCTACGACACCACAGCCCTCTACCAAGGGTGACACAGTGAGACTCTTGTCTAAAAAAAAAAAAAATGAACATGTATCAAAACTTTTATTTAGCCCAAGGCAGTGGCTCAGTAATCCTAGTACCTGGGAGACCAAGGCAGGATTGTTTTAGCTCAGGAAAGGAGCCTGAGCAAGAGTGAGACCCTATCATCACTAAAAACAGAAAAATTAGCCAGGCGTTGTGGTAGGTCCTTATAGTCCTAGCTATTCTGGAGGCTGAAGCAAGAGGACTGCTTGACCCCAAGAGTTTTAGGTTGCTGTGAGCTAAACTGACACTACAGCACTCTATCCAGGGTGACAGAATGATACTCTGGCCCAGCAGCAAGCCAGCACTTGCTTCTCAAAAAAAGAGTTATCTTTGTAAGAGGGCATATATTTGCTTCAAAATTCTAGAGGTCTTCACTGTCTCCCAATAGTGCTTGCCAGAGGCTCTATAGAGCATATCTATTTAACACTTCAAGTACCATTGGGTCTGTTGGATCATAAGACCCAAATAGTAGGGCAGCTTTACTGCAGCCTAAAGCTTCTGCAGAGCCTAATCTTTTTTTTTTTTTTTTTTTTTTTTTTTTTGGAGACAGAGTCTCACTTTGTCACCTTGGGTAGAGTGCTAGGGCGTCACAGCTCACAGCAACCTCCAACTCTTGGGCTCAAGGGATTCTCTTGCTTCAGCCTCCCAAGTAGCTGGGACTACAGGTACCCACAATAACACCTGGCTATTTTTAGAGATAGGATCTCCTTCTTGCTCAGGCTGGTCTGGAATTTGTGAGCTCAGGCAAGCCACCCAACTCCACCTCCCAGAATGCTAGGATTACAGGCATAAGCCACTGTGCCCAGCCTGCAGAGCCCAATCTTATTCTGGTCCTCCACCCACCAGCCTGTTGATTGGGTTGAAGTAGAGCATTCTAAGGTGGTATATGTTGCCTCCAAAATCCAAAACAGTCTGTTGCTGTCAATTGAATGTTTGTGTCCTCCAAACCCCAGTGTCATGGTATTAGGAGATGGGGCCTTTGGGAGGTGATTAGATCCTAAGGCTGAACCCTCATGAATGGGACAAGTGTCCTGATAAGAGACTCTAAAGAGTTCTTAACCTCTTTTGCAATGTGAGGACAAAAAAAGGAAACTGTTGTCTGCAAACTAGAAAGCAGGCCCTCGCTAGACACAGAATCTTCCAGCACCTTGATCTTGGACTTTTCAGCCAATAGAACTGTGGAAAATGAATTTCTGTTATTTATAAACCACCCAGTTTATGGTATCGTGATAGCAGCTAAAATAGACTAAGACACCTACCAAACTCTGTGCCTCTTTTTTTTTTTGTAGGTGATGCAAGATATAACAACTCATTCTTTTTTTTTTTTTTTTTTTTTAGAGACACAGTTTCACTTTGTTGCCCAGGTAGAGTGCAGGGGCGTCACAGCTCACAGCAACCTCCAACTCTTGGGCTTAGGCGATTCTCTTGCCTCAGCCTCCCGAGTGGCTGGGACTACAGGCGCCCACCACAACGCCTGGCTGTTTTTCGTTGCAATTTGGCTGGGGCTGGGTTCAAACCCGCCACACTCAGTATACGTGGCTGGCGCCCTACTCACTGAGCCACAGGCACTTCCCTATAGCAACTCATTTTTAACTCTGAAAGGGATATTTCAAAATGCTCCAGACCACTAAGCCTCCAGAAATTTCATAGCTAGCACCAATTCTGTATCAGTTGGGGTCCAATCAAGAGAAAGAAACCATAGAGTAATATAAACAGAGAAAATTTAATATAAGAAGTATTACCTTTATCAGGGGATTGCAGTGATGAGGTCTTGCCCAATAAAAAGTAAAGAGAACTCTAAACAATATAAGTGATAGTATAAGCAGCAGCCGCTGCTCTAGAACTTAATACTCCTTTAACTTTCATTATACTCATCAACTAAACTGTTGAGCACTGTTTATGCTAAACAGTTGGCACTGTTGGCCATTCCTTTGTCCACCTATCGCTAGACTGCAGGGTCCTTCAGGTCAGGGAACACATGTCTTGTTTACTATTTTATCTCCAGTTCCCTTTGGGGGGGCCTAGAACCCCAAAGACTCTAACTGTACATTCCAGAATGAGTGAATGTAGCTAACAATGGGGGGGAAGGTGATTGCCTGTTTCCTGCCACATGAGCTAACTCCAAAGACAGGAAGTCTCCAATGCACACCTGAATGCTTCTGTCCAATTTGGAAATGCAGATAAGGCTGCAAGAGAGCCCTCGTTGCAGGGCTGTGTGTAGCCTTTGCCACCCTCTCACTTAGAGGCACTAAGTGATTCTACATTATAAGCAGCTGAGAGATGAGGGACTAAGGAATAAAGCTGAATTTAGGACAACTGGGAATTGAGACTGGGAGAAATGAATCAGGAACAGCTGCTATGTTAAGAGGCGGCAAAAACCCAGCCCACACTGCCCCCTCAGGTTCTTAGTAGCCAGGCTTGGAACTAATCAGAAGAATCTCACAATGTAAACACGCCACACCTCTGGACCTCGCGGTCCACCTCTGTGACAGGTGCTGGTGGGATTCCCATCAAAGGCTCCTCTCAGGACCTAGAAAAGCAACTGTTGAGGCCCATCAGGGTGGCCTGGGCGGGGCCTTCCAGGGGCAGGTGCGGCCTGGTCTAGAAAGCAGGCAGGAGGCCCAGGCCGCCGGCAGCAGCAGCAGCAGCAGCAGCAGCTAGGTCATGGCAGACCCGTTGAGGGAGCGCACCGAGCGGCTGCTGATTGACTACCTGGAGTACTGCGCGCGGGATCCGAGTGCCCCGGGGCCGACGCCGTCCTCGCCCGAGGCCGCGGTGCTGCGCTCCGCGACCGCCAACACACAGCGGTGCCACTGGTCCTCCTACTCCGCCTACATTGGCTACCCGGGGAATCGCGTCGAGGTGATGGAACGGATGGTGGAGGCCATGCTCTCAGACAACCAGATCCTCAACTGGGCCCGAGTGGTGACGCTCGTGACCTTCGCGGGGACGCTTCTACAGAGGCCTCCAGTAGAAACCAGGCGGGAAAAGCGGAACTTCAAGTCGCAACCGGAGGAGGGAGAAGACGAAGTAGCCAGGGATTGCCAGTGCCTGGTGGCCCTGCTGCGCTCTCGGCTGGTGGGGCAGCACCGTTGCTGGCTGGAGGCTCAAGGCGGCTGGGTGAGCACGCGACTCTGCACGGGGACACCGCGAGTGGCAGGGGGCAAGGTGTCCCCGTGCAAAGAAAGAAGAGTTCTTTTTTTTTTTTTTTACTGTATCACTACAAATTTTACTCACAAATCTATCTTTGTAGTTGTCATTTACTATATAAAAAATTCCAATTATGAACTGGTTGGATCAATCAACTACAACACTTTTTAGAAGACATGGTACAAAAGGTTCGGCTCAGAATCGACCAGATCTTTCACGGTCTCGTGAAAGCCTCCTGTCGCGTTCCCGTCCTCCACCACGACCATGGTCTCTAGACCGAGAACAACGCTCCCGGGATCGGGACCTAGACCTGTGCTTCTTGCG
Source organism: Loris lydekkerianus (assembly GCA_963574355.1). Classification (NCBI taxonomy): domain Eukaryota; kingdom Metazoa; phylum Chordata; class Mammalia; order Primates; family Lorisidae; genus Loris; species Loris lydekkerianus. Next base: position 70,930 of record CAUYPK010019569.1, read on the forward strand.
CCGGCGTCCGTACAGCTCGCGGCGGAGTTCTCTGGAAATGGGCTTCAAGTGCATGAAGTTACAGAAGCCTCCTCGTGTGCACTCCCCCATCTCGTACTGCCGGCAGCAGGCCTCCCTGAAGTCGGTCACCGGCGAGAGCTCAGCGTGGATCGGCTGCCCGTTAAACCAACGGTTGTTCAAGTTGATCACTGCCTTTTCTGCGTCCTCTTCCCGGCGAAACTTGACGTACACGTTGCCCACCAAGTGGTCTCCCAGGTTATCGCAGACGTTCATCTCCTCGACTTCCCCGTACTTCTCCTCCATTTCTGTAAAAACCTCCTCAAAAAACTCATCGTAGTGTTCCTGCATCTCAACATCGCTGACCGCACAGCGCAAGCCGTCGGCAGATTGGGAAGAGTTTTGAGGGTTACGGTAAATGTTCAATAGGGCAATGGTCTGGCTAAAGGTCGGTTTATTGTGCAACCGAGAGCACCGGTCTCCATGACGACAAGCTCCAATTTTGAAATAAAACGAACAGTTGACTTTGTCTTTTTCGGTGCCGAAGATGGAGGCCAAGTATTCCGCCATTTCCTACACGCCGACAACAACACAGACGCCGATTCTGCCGAAGCCACAAACGCGGCTCACTCTACCAACGCAGCCGACGACAAGCTGCCGACTCTGCCGAAGCCGCAGAAGCTGCTCACGCTGCCAACGCAGCCGACGACCACCTGCTGCCGGGTGTGCAGAAGCTCCTCACCCTGACAGTTCTACCTCAGAATGTGAGACGATGTCCGGGCTTCGCTTATATAAGTCTCGACGACTCTCTCCCCGCCCCCAATGGGGCGGTGCTATCCAATCCGGAGCCACGCTATTCAATCCGGCTCCGCGCTACCTGCGCTGGGGCGGGACGTATAGCGGGGGGCGGGGCATACGCGTGAGGTAGTTGCCGCCTCTCGGCGCTGGAGCCTGGCTCCCTCCCTTCTGCGCTCTTTGTGTTCCTGGATTGCGGCGGTCCTCCTATTCTAGAGCTGTTGAGTGAGCTCCGCGGGGAGCTCAGCTCGCCTCGGCCACTGTAGCAATGGAGAGTCTAGGCATTCCGCTGCCGCGTGGGCCCTGTAGCCCTGAAAGCAAGAAAGGCTCTTTTCAGTGGGACTGGAACCTTCGATGTCAAGTCCGCGTTTGTTCTTTCTTGGCAGTCAGACCGGCGGGAATCGGCCTGGCTAGACGGCTCTTGGGAGCCCATTCGGAGGCAGCAGCGCCCGAGTTGGGTCTAAACGCTACGTCGTTTCCCAGCCTCAGCCCGCCCTCGGGGGCTTTTAGGAAGCGCCGCCTTAGGTCTGGATGCTCTTCCCTAGAGACCTCCAGCTTGTGCAGTGAGTAGCGGTGTGGCCCAGGCTACGTGAAGTTTTTTCTCCGCCTATCACTTGCACCTCTGGAAACACTCAAAACCCACTGATCGATCACAGCCCTTCTTAGGAAGAACCGGGGCCACAGGCTTTGGAATGTGCGTGGTTACTAGCGGTGGCGCTGACTTGAGTTTCTTTAATTTTCCTTGAGATGGAGTCTTGCTTTGTTGTCCCAGTTGGTCGCGAACTCTTAGGCACAAGCGACCCTCCCCCTTCGGTCTCCTTAGTGGTTCTCGATTGCAGGCGGGAGTTGGAGCGCCCAGCTGGTTCCCTAACTTCTAGACCACTGCACTCACCTCTCAGCAAGGACCTGTGCCTCTTGGGTTCTTAGCTAGGTCCCCTGTTTCTTTCTTCTTCCTTATTGGAGTTGAATCAACACTGAAATGACTCTTTTATGGGATTACATATAGCCAAACTATTAAAACCAACGATTTTCTTTTAAATCCATAATTTGACTTCCCGTGGGCGGATTCCATTTAGACTTATAGTGGCTAATTGGGTTCCGTTTGAAGAGAGAAAGATAACATGAAGTGTTTGTGTTGGTCTTCAGCTCTCTGGGCATTTCTAAGAATCCCACTTGAGCCTTGTCTTAACCAGCATCTGGCCCCTAAGGGCGCTTTCTCTACCTACAGAGGAAAGGAGGCCTGGGGGACATTGTTTTTTACTTCATTTTTCTGGCTAATTAACACTAACTGAAGATTAATCTCAGTCAGGAGAGTGGCTCACCCCTGGAATCATAGAACTCACAGAGGCTGTAGAAAGATTGCTTGAAGTCAGGAGAACAGCCTGAGCAACATAGTGAGATCCCTTCTCTACTAAAAATAGAGAAAATTAGCTTTGTGTTGTGGCAGGCACCTGTAGTCTCAGCTACTCACAAGGCTGAGGCAGGAAGATTGCATGAAACCAGATGTTTGAGGTAGCTGTGAGACAGGGTGATGCTATACACTCTAGCCTGGGCGACAGAATGAGACTCTGTCTCAAAAAAAAAAGTTAAGAGATTAATATTGAGAAGCTGAAATTTAATCTGTCACAGGATTTTCTTAAAAGGCCTAAAATTTCGAATTAGGGCAACAGGATTCACCCTCCCTCATCTTTGCCAGCTACAGTTAAAGTAGCACACCTTGGGGCAGCGCCTGTGGTTCAGTGGGCTGTGTGCCAGCCCCATATACCAAGGGTGATAGGTTCAAACCCAACCCAGGCCAAAAAGGTACCACAGCGTGGGGTTCCAGTCCCTCCTTAAATGGAGCAGCTTGCTTTGTTCACAGGTGATAACTTTTCAATCTAGTGCTTTGACAACTTCTTGAAGGGCATCTGTCTTAGGCTCAAAAAAACATGCTGCATCAGTCCACCTTCCTCTGATTTGGAATCAAAATGAGTATTGCTGCTCTAAGTGACAGTTAAATGGCTGCTTCTGTTCATTACATTGGACCACTCCTTACCAATCCTAAATCTTCAAGGGTTCCTAATGACAGACTGCCTGGTCAGAATTACCTTTCCTCCTCAAGTTATTGTACTGTTTAATGTAGAAACTCCTGTATATTTTCAGCATCGTGAAGCAATCTAATTCTTCTCTTGTCTCTCACTTGTAGGATGGCTTTTGTCAGATCTTCAGGACACCCTTACCACTAGGTTTTTAGAAAAGATTGCTGGTTGAAGTTTTGCTGTTATGCTTTAGCAGCAGTCTTCATCTATTTCTGGACACGATTTATTATGAATGTTTAAAATTTTAACCGATTTTTACCTGCCTAACTGACCGGCTAAGTAATGATTGGAGGTGAGAGAACGAGAACTGAAGTAAACCACCTTCTCTGGGACATTTTTACCTGAACATGCACAAGGAGTCCTGAGATGATCTGTTGGCTAGTGTTTTAACTAAAGATGAGTAATCAGAGGTATTTGGAGAAGGACACAAATGGCTCTTCCTTGGAGAAACCAGAGGCTCATTGCTCCAAAGAATTGCAGAAGAAATTGAATCCCATTGAATGAAAATATGGTGCTATTTGCTAAATTTGGCTAAGAGTGAATACAAACCTCTCATCTATCCATGAGATAGATATGCTGTGCTAATTTTAATCATGTCTATGGTTCAGGGGCAAAATGATCCCCAAATCAGTCTAAGTCCCAGTTGAACAATGTAACATTAAAACCTTTGAAAAAGAATTCTTTGAAACCTAAATCCTTTGAATCTAATTTCTGGGACTTTTTTGTGTCAATATATTTATTTCTGACTTTAATAAATTGTTGAATAACTTCAAAGTTTTAATAAACTTATCTTTAAAAAAAAATTGATCTTCTTGACTCAATTAGCCTTTTTCCTTAGGAGTAACTTGAAATGAATCTATTTTTGTCTCCTTTAATACACAACACATAAAGATGCTTTTAAAAATATTTAATCAGGGGGCGGTGCCTGTAGCTCAAGCAGCTAAGGTGCCCGGCACATGCACCAGAGCTGGCAGGTTCAAATCTGGCCTGGGCCTGCCAAACAATGACAACTGCAACCAAAAAATAGCCGGGCATTGTGGCGGGCGCCTGTAGTCTCAGCTATTTGGGAGGCTGAGGCAAGAGAATCGTTTAAGCCCAGGAGTTGGAGGTCGCTGTGACCTGTGATGCACTCTACCCAGGGTGACAGCTTGAGGCTCTGTCTCAAATTAAGATATATATTATATATATAATGTTTAATCAGGGCTGGGCCAGGTGGCTTATGCCTATAGTCCTACCATTGTGGAAGGCGGAAGCAGGAGGATCACTTGAGTTCAGAAGTTTGAGGCCAGGCTGAACCAAGGGAAACATGGTCTCAACTAAAAATAGAAAAATTAGCCTGTGTTGGGTACCTGCAGTCCCAACTACTCAAGAGGCTAACACAGGAGGATTACTTGAGTCCAGACATTTGAGATTGCTATGAGCTATCCTGATGCCACGGTGCTCTACCTTGAGCAACAGAGTGACACTGTCTAAAAAAAAAAAAAAACATTAACACACAAGCTTGAAGTCCTCCCTCTTCCACTTCAATCCTGTAGTCCACCCATCACCTGCCAGGTGGTTAAGTACACTGTCTCTCCAGACCTTCCTAACTTTCTATACTAACCTTTTATTAATCTTCACTGGACTGGTTTTTGACTCAATCTTATGAGCTGTTTGTCTTCAGAACATGCACTCTGCCATGCTGTTCTGTTGCAGTGGATATGTAGCAGAGGGAATAGCCAGAAAACAAAAATGGCAAAAATATTTTTGGCCTTTCTCACTTTGAGGGGACTGAAACCTGCATAACTGCCTCAGGCTAGTGACAGGGAGGGGCAGGGAATGCCTCTTGTTCTTTGTGCCTGAGGAGAAAGCTCAAGGGAATTGGCAGAAGGCACAAATAGAGCGCCTCTTAGCTGAAGATGGGATTAACCTGGGTGGAGGTCGCAAGACTCTTACACAGGCCTTGTGATTTGTTTTGGCCCAAGATGGAATATGGTAGCGGTTCTCAACCTGTGGGTTGTGACCCCTTTGGGGGGGTCAAAGGACCATTTCACAGGGGTCACCTAAATATATCCTGCATATCAAATATTTACATTACGATTCGTAACAGTAGCAGAATTACAGTTACGGAGTTGCAGTGACAAAAATTTTATGGTTGGGGGTCAGTACAACATGAGGAACTGTATTAAAGGGTCGCAACATTAGGAAGGTTGGGAACCACTGAATTATGGGATCAGAACCTTTAAAAGCTCTGTGCTTCTGCTCAGAAGCAGGAATTTGGATTTGAGACCATTATCTGCCAGTTTCCTCCTTTGCTGGCAAAATGATATATTTCTTTCTCCTCAAACCATTTGTCCCTCTTTTTCTGATGCAGCTTCAGAGGACAGATGCCAAACTTTCAATAACAAGAAGGAAGGCTTATTTTTCCCACCTGGTAAACATGTCACTATTTTCTAGCATGAGGATGTTTGTTCCACAAGCTGAGTACTTCCGGCTCATAAGAGGAAGAATGGTTAGCATGATATATACCAATTGCTGTAACAATTTCAGCAATCTTGGGTGCTAATTTTTTTCTTTTTTTTTTTTTTTTGAGACAGAATCTCACTCGTTGTTGCCCTGGCTAGAGTGCTTTGGTATCCGTTTAGCTCACAGCAAACTCAAACTCCGATGTAGCCAGAATTTTGCTTTCTGCTGAGTCCTTGATCTCAGGGTTCAAAGAATGAAACATGGACCACATGAATAAGTGAGAGGACAGGGTTTATTGACAGATAAATAGATAAGAGAAAGAGGAGGAACAGAACTTCCAGCAATGGAGGGAAGGCCCAAGCGAGCAGGTCTAGGGGTTTATGTACTGCTTTTCCTATCCTGCAGCTGGGGAGTTTGTGGGGAGGGGTGTTGGGGAATGTATGTCTGAAACATGTCACAATTGGCCCAAAAATATTCCTAAAATTAGCAAAGGAATCCAGACCTTGAAGTCCTTGCCCCAGGTGAGGCAGTACGGTATGTGCTCCCTACTCCAGGAGGAACTGCCCTGATGAGATCCCCATCAGGCTGCTTTTTTCATGACCTTGCTGGGGCCCAGAGAACGCAGCCTGGAAAGCGCCTGTTTGCATGTGGAGATGGGGTCTGTGATGAGACTGCTTTCTGAGCTCACCCAGGCCTAGAAAATGAAGGAGGGCAGTCCTGTTCACCCCTGAATGGGGAAGCCCTGTATCACTGGGTTCAAGCAATCCTCCTACCTCAGCCTTCCAATTAGCTGGGACTACAGGTGTCTGCAACAATACCCAGCTAATTTTTCTATTTTTAGTAGAGATGGGGTCTTGGTCTTACTCAAATTGGTCCCAAACTCCTGAATTCAAGGGGTAGGGGATCCTCCCAACTTGGCCTCCCACAGTGCTACGATTATAGGTGTCAGCCACCACCTCTGGCCTTGGGTGCTAATTCTTATGCCCCGAGATACCATTACCCATTGGCCTGTACCTCGTGGGTTCCCCCAGTAGCACTTCTCCAGGGGTGACAATACTGAAATCTTGGAAACCCTACCCTTTGCCTACTTCAAAGGATAATATCTTTATTATTATCTTTTCTGAGTTTTCATGCATTTCTACCTTCTAGCTGGGCTCTTCTAGGTAAATGCTATTTTACCTTCTAGGAAAATGCCTCAAACTCATCCTTTTTTTCCTGTTGTGCTGTTCCTATAACCTTGGAGACATTTCGTGCCTGATGCCTCTCATCTCCCTGCAGTTTTTGCCTACCCACACCACTGTCATTCCCAGGACATATTCTTTTCCCTCTATTAACCAAAATGTTCTCCATTCTCCCTTTAGCAGCCTTTCTAGGTGCCATGTTCCTTTTAGGACCTTAATCTTTACATATCCCAAATCCATCTGCAATTCTGCTACCTGGAGTACACTAGTAAAATAATTCTCAGGGATAGATCCTTGTTCAAGAATCTTTGTGGATTCCTCATTACTTGTAATGGAAATGGTCTGAAGCCCCATGACCAGCTTTTGGTGTTTCGCCATACTCCTGTCAGTCAAGCTCACTGTTCCCTGGATTCATGGTGTGCATCTTATCAGCCTTTTTTTGTTTGTTTGTTTATGACATTTCTCCAACAAGACCATTCTTTCCCAACTGCAATCCCTCCATTTGTTGAGGTCCTTCAATATCCATATTAAATTTTATCTCCTCTGTGAAGTTTCATGCTAAGCACTGTCCAGAGGTGGCTTAATCTGCAGCTTTGGGTTCTAGTCCCTCCTTACCCTCCATCCCCTTCTCTCATTCCCTCAAGTGGGCTGTAAATTATTTTTAAAAGCACTGTCTTCTACTACCCTCGACTCAGTATCAACACGAAGCCACACATCCACTATGCTCAAATACTTAATAATGACCTTCCCTATCTGTTTAATGGCCCTCAAAGAAGCACATTAATCATTAATTCATCACAAACTCATCATTGCTGTGTGCAGGCATGGTGGTCTTACTTTTTTTATTTTTTTAGCAGCTCAGCAAAATAAAGTTCCAGCTTACTGTTGGGCAACATTATTTCATACATACATCAAACAGGTCAACAACAACAACAACAAATAATTTCATAGGCCAAAAAAGAACAAAAAGAAACCTTTAGTCTTTGGCCTTTTTAACCACCTCATACAAACCAACTACTTGTAGTACAGCTAAATACATACACAGAAAAAGTTACTGGAATGTCAGAATAAGGGTTTTTGTTGGTGTTGTTGTTGTTATTGTTTTTACTTTTTTTTTTTTTTGAGACAGTCTCATTTTGTCACCCTCAGTAGAGTGTTGTGGCATTACAGGCCACAGCAACCTCCAGCTCTTGAGTTTAGGCGATTCTCTGCCTCAGTCTTCCAAGTAGCTGGGACCACAGGTGCCCACCACAATGCCTGGCTATTTTTTTGTTGCTGTTTGGCCGGGGCTGGGTTCGAACCCGCCACCCTCAGTATACGGGGCCAGCGTCCTACTCACTGAGCCACAGGGGCCATCCTGTTGATTTTACTTTTTTACAGAACGTTTTTTCTCTTTTGAGATTATAATGGATATGATCATTCGCAAATAAGTGAGAGTCAAAGAGGCAGGGCAGAGAAGGAGCTGGAGGCTGCTTTGGTCATCTGAGATCACTAAAGATGTCTGACCCCTAATATGTACAAAAATATAAAACGTAAATAAAAATTACAAAATATTCCTTTTCTAAGTACTTAAAAAAAAAAAAAAAGTAGGGCCTTGGGAGTTGAGGGGTTTTTTTCGCTCCCCTGTTGCAAATTCTTGTGGTTTTCACTGAGTGGTGAGGAGCATGTGTTGTCTGTGAATGGCACTGCCCACAGGGGGCAGGTGGGAGGCCCCAAGGAGGTGAACATGATTAGATTCTGGGACGTGCAGGGGAGGGTGGTAGTGGCCTTTTCTTTTACCCCTGAGTTTAACTTTTCCTTCTTTGCTGTCTAGTCATCCTCATCAGTCTTCTGCTTCTTGGTGGCAACATCATACATCCTTACGCCTGTAATCCTAGCATTCTCAAGGCAGGTGGAGTCCCTGAGCTCAGGAGTTTGAAACCAGCCTGAGCAAGAGTGAGACCCTGTCTACTAAAAATAGAAAATCTAGCTGGGCATTGGTGTGGGTGCCTATAATCCCAGCTACTTGGGAGGTTGAGATAAGAAAATCACTTGAACCCAAGAGATGGAGGTTGCTGTGAGCTATGATGCCACACACTCTACCCAGGGGGACAGAGTGAGACTCTGTCTCTAAAAACCCTCCCCAAATCCATCATCATCCTCATCTTCAGCTGCCCCTTTGCCCATGGAGGTCTCAGCTTCCTCACTGTCATCTCCATCCTCTTCTTCACCATCACTCTGTTCATCCTCTCCCCCTTCTTCCTCTTCCCCATCTACCTCACTGTCAGCCTCCTGCTCTCCATTTTCCTCATGAGCGTTCCCATTAGCAGGGGCGTCTCCTCCAGTCTCTGCCTCCTCCACAGCTTTCTTCTTCTCCTTTAAGTCTCTGGTGGTGATCTCAGAGGTGGTGTCCACTGGTGACATGGTGCGGCTGCTCAGTGATGCAATGCAGGGGATGGAAAAGAAAATGAGAGTTTGGGGACTCTGGTGATAAAGCGGCCAGGGTCAGTGGCAGCAGCAAAAGTAGCTGTGATGAGAAGGAAGCTTGAAGCCCAGGAACAATCCACAGATGGCTTTTCAGAGCAGCCAGTGGGTGATCCAACTTATTTTTTTTCTTTCTTTTTTTTTTTTATTGTTAAATCATAGCTGTGTACATTAGTGCAATCAGGGGTACAATGTGCTGGTTCATATACAATCTGAAATATTCTCATCAAACTGTTCAACGTAGCCTTCATGGCATTTTCTTTTTTTCTTTTTTTTTTTTTTCCCATGGCATTTTCTTACTTATTGTATGTAGACATTTCTATTCTGCCTTTAGTAAGTTTCACCTGTACCCATTCTAAGATGCACCTTAGGTGTGATCCTACCCTCCCTCCCCCCAAACATCCCCCCTCCTTTCCCCTCTCTTGGCCCTTTCCCCATAGTCTTGTGCCATAGTTGGGTTATAGCCTTCATGTGAAAGCTATAATTTATCTTCATAGTAGGGCTGAGTACATTGGATATTTTTTCTTCCATTCCTGAGATACTTTGTTCCAGCTCCATCCATCTAAACATGAAAGAGGTAAAGTCTCCATCTTTCTTTAAGGCTGCATAAAATTCCATGGTATACATGTACCACAATTTGCTAGTCCATTCGTGGGTCAATGGGCACTTGGGCTTCTTCCATGACTTAGCAATTAAGAATTGGGCTGCAATAAACATTCTGCTACAGATGTCTTTGTTATATTGTGATTTTTGGTCTTCTGGGTATAAACCTAGTAAAGGAATTATAGGATCGAATGGCAGGTCTATTTTTTGGTCTCTAAGTGTTCTCCAAACATCCCTCCAGAAGGAATGTACTAGTGTGCATTCCCACCAGCAGTGTAGAAGTGTGGCCTTTTCTCCACATCCACGCCAACATCTCTGGTTTTGGGATTTTGTTATGTGGGCTACTCTTACTGGGGTTAGGTGATATCTCAAAGTAGTTTTAATTTGCATTTCTCTGATGATTAAGAATGATGAGCTTTTTTTCATGTGTTTGTAGATTGTGCGTCTGTCTTCTTTAGAGAAGCTTCTCTTCAAGTCCCTTGCCCACCCTGAGCACGTGGGCATGTGTTCTTTTCTTGCTAATACATTTCAGTTGTCTGTGGATTCTTGTTATTAGACCTTTATCAGAGGTATAATCTGTAAATATTTTCTCCCATTCTGAGGGCTGTCTGCTTGCTTTACTTACTATGTTCTTGGCTGTGCAGAAGCTTTTTAGTTTGATCAGGTCCCAGTAGTGTATTTTTGATACTGCTTCAATTGCCTGGGGAGTCCTCCTCATAAA
>CAUYPK010019570.1:0-44989 GCA_963574355.1 Loris lydekkerianus
GAAGAAAAAGTATCCAATGTACTCAGCCCTACTATGAAGCTAAATTATAGCTTTCATATGAAGGCTATAACCCAACTATAGCACAAGACTATGGGGAAAGGGCCAAGGAAGGGGAAGGGAGGGGGGAGGTTTTGGTGGAGGAAGGGTAATAGGTGGGGCCACATCTATGGTGCATCTTAGAATGGGTACAGGCGATTGCACTAATGTACACTGCTATGATTTAAGAATAAAACATAAATTAATTAAATTAAAAAGTTTGTATATTGTCTCTGAACTTAATGTTTTTGTCACCTAGAATCCTTGGCCATAATTTCCCATATCTGTCCATGTTGCTGCATCAGAGACAAGAATGGAACACTTTTGTCAACTAATTTTTATTAATAGAGTACCAACCTTCATGGTTTCTGTTCTTCTCTAATGCAAAAAAATGAAAAACAGAGATTATATTTTTACCATAAGAGTCTCTCTAACTCATCATCCATTTCTAAAATTGCTCTGAAACTTTCTGGGCAGAGAAGCAAGCAGCTCACAGTAAATAACACAGCAATGTCGTTTATTACATTCTTTAAGGTTAACTACATATGCCCCCTTCTTTATCAGAACAGTAGCCATTTCTACTACAGAATTCTTAAGGCCCTTGCCCATTTCTTCCTAGTGCACATTTGGACTGTTTGTGACAGCAAGATTTGCTCTTCTCCTGGCACCATCACCTTATGACTCTGCTAACACCCAATGTTTGAAATACTACGCTGAACTAGCAGGAGCCTCTATTTGTCATGATTGCCTTTCATTCAGTAAACTGTGAGATAGGTAAGACAACCACCGCTCATAAAGAATAGTTAGGACTTCTGCTGAGATAAAACATTTCTGATAAGAACATATTTTGCATTCCCTCCACTTAGACCATGAATTACTGCTGAATACATCCTGTGTTACTATAGTAATGGATTTACAAAATAGCTTTTATATAACACATACAAACTCAGTCTTTTCTCAAATATGAAAGATTTTCAAATGCAGCAGTTTGGTGGAAGAGGGAGCCTGCTGAGCAGAAAAGCAAATACAGTGATCTGATTAATTGATTCTGACCTCATAAATATTATACTTTGGGGGCTCTAATGGAACTTCCTGAGGGTAAATTGTATGGTTCACCTCATTCATTTATATCTCTGGCTGACAGATGTACATTATAAAATGTCACTGAGTATGTTGGCAATAAATGAGGTATAACATTAGCATCTTGATTCTGGGGTGAGTTTTTTTTTTTTTTATGAAACACTTTTGTTAAATGATTCCTACAGTAGTAAAAATATTACAGTATCATTCACCATACATAGTCCTTTCTTTTTTAATCAGTCTCCCAACAGTTCACATTGACTTCATTACTTATAAATAAAACACCTCCATTTACAAAGCAGATTTTTAACATTACAAAGCGGCATATTTAACAACTGCTAACTAGTGGTAGCAAGAAGCTCTGGGCATTCTGGTTGTCATGCTATTTATAAGCTTTATTTACTTAAATAATGAATAGGAGGTAAAATTTCAAACTACAATATGAGGCAAACCTCAAGAAATATATACATCACAAAGTGCTAGCCTTACTTAGTATTTAAAATTTCAGACTCCTGATAATAATGAAAAAGTTAGTTCATTTCATGTAAAGAAGCATTTATAAAAGTTAAAAAATCTGAGCAAAAGCAAAGCAATTTTACAAATAATATAACTACATATTTTAACATGATAATATATTTTGTGTTGTTGTATTAACATCTCCCTGAGAAAAATGTATTGTACATGTACTGTGAACATAAAAAATATGCAAACTTCAGTGAACAGTAATCTTGCTCATGAAAGGGTGATTGTTTTAAAGACAACTTAGCTTCAAGAAAAGTCTAAAAAGGAAACTAACATATCTGGCAAGTAGAACAATTTAATAAGATACTTGAGATGCCATTATTCTGTTTTATTTTGGATTCTAAGAACTCAGAGAAATAAAAGAAAATTACTTTTCAAAAGTTAAATTAGAAAAGGTATCCTTTTTTTCATGATTTAAGGATTTGTACATTAGAATATTACAGACAAATTATCTTCTCAGTAACATGATTGTTACCATTCTTATAAAGACTTGGTTTTCCTTATGTTATCATAATTACCTATGCATTATTTTATTTTCTTTACAAATCTTGAAGGAAAAAACATGTTTAATGCTGTTCTTCAAATGAGAGACAAGAACAGAGAGAAATTATGAAATTTGAATATGGTATCCAGAAACCAGTAGTTGAACTAGTTATTATCAAACTTCTCATTCTAATTCAGTTAACTGGATGCGTTCAGTCTGCTTTTTATGTTAACTGAAATCCAGCTAAACAAGCAACTGCAATCCTCTGAAAAGTCTTCAAGGTGGAATAATAAATAATTTCTAACATCATTAGTGAATTTATATTTAAGTTCCTGCATAAAGCATGAACAGAAAAGTACATATCTTTGGCTATAGAGGAAAAAGCTTGTTATAAATACAAGGAAATGTGGCGCTGATGTTTCCAGATCCTGCTAATGTAGGTGATAAAAAGTGACTATAGTTTATGCTATGAATGTATTTCCAGACTTGTTCAATTAACTTTACCACATTCTTCAGATATCCACTTCTGTCCCTTATACAATATCTTCCATGATCCTCTTTTCTTTTCATAGTCTTTTGTTACTTCCTTTCTTGCCTTTATCCTTACACATTTGAGAGTGTGGTTATATGAGTAAACCTACCTCTCTGTTACAGACATAAGAGAAGGAGCCTACTTAGTGTATCTCAGAGGGCTAGGTTAATCTGCTGAAATTTTTAATTTGTATTGCTTTTAACTAAAAATTCTGATTTATTTCAGATATATGCAAATTAAAATTATAGTGCTATAATTTTATTACATTTTAATTTTCTAGAAATAGCTCAAATATTTCCATTCTAATTTTCTATAAATGTTCAAATCCATCACTTCTCAGACTTTTGGCTAAGATCTAGGATAGTACAAATGTTCAACTTCCGTTGAGTAATGTTCACATCTTTTTAACAGTCCTTTGACCCATTTTTCTGACATGTCAAAATCATTATTGTTATTATTTTGAAAATGTACTTAATATTTTAACTTCATTCCTCAAAAAAATGTAAGTGAAAAGCTCAATTGATATATTTAGTTGAAAAAAATCAGCAAATTATTTTTGGAAAATTTATTTTCAATGAATCGATTTGAGGTAAATTAACCTGCTTTTTATTTCTAGCATTCCAGCACAAATCATAGGAAAAGAAGTGTGATTGGTTTTCTTTTGATTTGTAATCTGTAAAGTTTTAGTCCAAAAATGGCTGCTGTGCCATAAGGGAGATCCTTGTTGAGCTTCTTTAGATATTTACTTAGTCATCTTACAAAGGCCTGTTAACTTTCTTTACTCTTTCTTTCCTCACTTGAAAAAAATATACCAATGACTGCCTGCTTCTCTCACAAGAATTTCAGGTAAATTAAATAATGTAGGCTTTCTGAAAACTATGGACTATAAAATATAAGGCAGTCACAAATCAGCTTGATCTGAAGGATCACTTTGCATAACCCATCTGTCTTTATAAAATTGTCCCTCACTTGAGTTACTGAAGTCTGCATGGCACAACAGTCTCCTGTGTATTTTCAGGGCACTTTGTAAAATCCTCCTTTGTTAGAAAAGCAAACACAATTTCTTTGAAGAATTCGCCTGAAGACTGTGATCCATAGAGGGTACACACTGTAAATTAGGATGTCTTCAAATCCAGTAAAACAATTTCTTTGCCATTCCTTGGTCTGTAACAGCATACCTCCAAACTATTCTTCTCTATTAATTGTCAAAAAAAAAAAAAAAAGACTTTTCCGTTGTTCTTTTCAGGCACAATACAGACAGAAGTACTCTACCGTCAAATATAAAACTGATCTTCAATCTATAAAAGGTGGAGCTCATGTCAGCTCCATGTGATAATTATGTGGGAATTTAGTGTAGCCAACTAAGGTAGACGGGAGGTGAATGGTTTTGCATCCCAGTGGCAACTCAGTGTTCTGATGGCCTCTCCCACCTCCACCTCCTCACACACACCAAGTTCTGAATTCACATAAGACATTTTGGCTAATTTCTAAAGCGTTACGTATTACATTTCTCCAACACCTGGGTCTGCTTTCTGCTTACTCAGTTCTACTTCTTGTTTGTTTGTGTCCTTGGGCCTTCACATGTAACACCAGAATAATACTATCACACAATCTTTAGGATTGTTTTGCTGACTCCAATGATACAATTCATATGAAGTTCTTAAAATAGTGATTGGTATTTAGAAACTGCAAAAATTAAAGCTATTCTTATTATTCGCAATATTATTAATCTAATTATTGTAGATAATCAAAAAGAAAAAGAAAGAGAGAAGATGGGAGAGGGGAAAATGAGATCAAATGAAAGGAAAATAAAGAAAACTGTGTTTTTGGAAACAAGTATTTGAATGAAATTAAACACAGTACCTGGTGTGGTGTTCTATGTCTTTCCTTTTCCAATATCATCTCCCACTATTATCTTTTTTCCTCATTATACTGTAATCATAGTGATCTGCCTGTTTTTCTAAATATGGCTTGCTTCCTGTTAATATGAGGATGATGAAGTCCTGCTATGATATCCAGATTAGTCTTGAACTTCTGGGCTCAAGCAATGCTCCTACCTCAGCCTACTGGGTACCTGGGACTACAGGTCTATGCCATCATGTCTGGCACCACCAATCCTTTGCATCCTGTATTCCCTTCCCCTTTCAACAATATAATTGTCCATTTTATAATCCATGGGACCATTCATAAGCTTGACAAAATTTATAAAGAAGTATAGTTGTTTATGTGCACATTTTATCACCTTTACGTTCCTTAAAGAAAAAAAGTCTTATTGGGTTTTGTATCCTCTATGGCACTTACAAACATTTATTTAATAGAATCAAATGTCCATAGTTTTAATTGTCTTCATTTGTATGGGAAGCAATTAATATACTGTGATTTTTCAAAATTTCTCTTAAAGTTAAAAACAAAACCAACCTTTTTACATTCTCTTGACAATTCTTTACCAATAGACTTGCTTTGCAATAAGATGAGGCACTTACTGCTGTGATGGGAAAAGTCAGTTCTCAACCCTGGATGCATTTTCAAATTATGTAAGACTTAAAAAAAAATACTCATACTCCACACATACTCCAGAATATATATATATATACTTATATATCTTGGTCTGTGTTATGGAGAGGGTCTGACATTTTTTTAAGTTTCATGGGTTATTTTAATGTCATTCCAGAGTTGAATCACTTGTTTAACTCCATGACTTTGTGGTTGGATGAAAAATGGGTAGCCAAGCATTGCCAGTCTCTGCTTCACGTATGCTGATTACCAACTTCTTTAACTTTATGCAAAGAGTGATTTGTAGTGGGTCATCAGAGTATAAGAAGGTAGTAGAGCCATTAGCATGGATGCCGATGTGATTAATAATTTGTGGCCAGTGACTTATTTCCCTAAGACTTAGAGATTCCATTGAAACCAGAGTAAGTAACTTAAGAGACAAGTCATTTTTAGCTAAGCAAAGATTAACAGTGTGGTGTAAAGAATTTGGCTTTGAGGTCAGACAGAGTAGAATTTTAATTCTAGGCCAACTACTTATTTACTATGGGCAAGTCTACTTACCTATATAACCCTTCATTTTTCACATATAACTTTAAAATAATAATACTAATATTAAAGAGTAGCTATGATAGTTTTAAAAAATACCTAATTTGTCTGCCAAGTCCTACCACATTAATTTGTTAAAAACCCTTTGTAAGACCTTTGGGAATCACATTCCTTAAACCCTAAAACATAATAGACAATTCTTAAGAACTACGTTTACTTGGGGTTATAGTGAAATCGTGCTGACCTTATTCTATGAAGGCAACAAATCACGGCTTACTATTTATGAGTTTCAGCCTTGAATTCTACTTACATCTCTTCACCAAAAACTTCTATGTTTCTAGGATGCCCTTTAGGAGAGAGAGAATTTAAGAACTCTGGACTTGCATCTGCCAGAAACTTTGAGATTCACTCTTCCCACCTGCACACCGGTCTTGGTTTATCCTCTTTCATCCTTTACACATGACACCTCTGGCCCAGTGCCTGGGAGGAAACTCATGACTATGATGTTAATTTACCTCAGGAGCAGTGAAACACAGGCTTAATTTAACCCAGAAGACACCGAAAAATAGTAACTTGGAACTGGAGACTAGGCTGAGCTAATACTTAGGACAATCATTCACAGTAGGGTGTGCAGCATTCAGGCACAGATTAGCTCACCCAGAAGGCAATGAGCCAGCTGCCAAATTTCAACTTGAATTGTAAGATAACTGGTAGCTTTATGCTGTACATAGTCCAGAGAATTTCTTCAGTTGAGAGGACATGTATCCATCTTGCTCCCATGCAAGCCACCATGAGAAAATCTGTGACTCAATCAAAGGTAATATATGTACAATGATACATCTGGTCTCCTCTTCCCCAAAGAGAAAATCATAAAATTGTAGTACCTTTACGTAAGTTTGAATCTTTAAATATCTTAAATCTATAATCATTGCTTTGGTGTATATGAGGACGTGTGAATATATTTATAGAAAAGTAAGGAAGAAAGTGGACTTTTTCTAAAACATTCTGTTTCAGTGACTTAATTCTGCTGCCCAATTTAACACACGAAAGATAGAAAATTAGAAAATGAAGAAAGATGAGTGAAATGCAGTTTAAGGGAAACCACAAAAATTGGTGTCACTCTTAGGCTGTCTTTTCAAGCCTTTGTCACTTCATAAATCTGTATTTACTCCAGATCTAGAAGGGACTTACTATGAGGAAGAACCACTTGGGAATTTTCCTTTATTGGTTTCACAGTCAAAGCCAGTATCTCACAATTAGCACTATCATATTTGACCTGGAGCTTTCTTTTGCCTTCCTCTTAAATATTCTGGGATAGTAATTGATTTTTCCTTAATTCTTACCTTCTCCTAATAGCTCCTCTAGTAGTGTCGGTGAGATATACAATGCCTTCAAAGAATAATGTTTTTCCCGGAACCAAAGTGGTTGCACTGGGCTAGAGAAAGGCATAGATAAGGACACATCATTTCTCCTTGCTATTTTTAATTACAGTTAATTATCATTTTCAGAAAGAGGCATACCTCTTGTCAATAACTTTTCTGAGTCATAACCCTTAAGTATGAGGTGGTTTTCAATTGTGGACTACAGTTTGAAGAAAAGATGGAAGATAGTGACTCTATATGTAACAAGTATTTATTCAACCCCTGCTATGTGCCAAGTAGTTCACAGTCCAGAAGACTCCCAAAGAGCTCATAGTTCAGAAGGGGACATAGATAAGAATACAACCAACTCCAGTATCATGTAATAGTATATAGTGGCATGATGCTTTGCACAATTTCACTAGGACAACAGTAAAGTAGAAGAGAATGTAAATCTAGATACAGACAGGAGGGACAGCAATTATAAAAGTTAATTTGATTGAGCACTTGAGCTGACATTTGGAAACAGAATTGGAGTTTGCCAGCCCAAACAAAGGGAAAGAGTTCTGTCCAAGGGGAAAGCCCAGACATGAGTGGATAAGTGGCAACACCAACACAAAACCTGAAGGTGAAAGAATGAGATAACAGCAGAGACAAGGGCCAGGATTTGAGTTTTTCTTCTGTGGATGCTAGAGAATCACTGAAGAATTTGGAGCAATGAAGTTAACAGATTTAAGGTCGAAAAGTGTACAACTGATGAAAAGAAAGATGTGGATTAGAGGGGAGAAGCAAGTGGAGGTCGGGAGACTACTGAAATCACACACACAGGAGGATGAGGGTCGTGACATTGGAGATGGGAGGAAGGCAGACATACAGAAAAACACTGGAATTATTTGTACAGGCACAAAGGATTTTGATGTGGGCACTAGTAAGTAAATTTCCTCATTATGGTGAGGAAATTCATTCATTTTCAGGAGCATGTACTAACTTGCATAGTACAAGATACCCTACATTTGACATGATGGCATATGTGCATATGCGTGTTTGTATGAGTGTGTGTGTATTTGTGCATATACATATGAATGCAGAAAAGGGAGGTATAGAAAGGATAGTTTAGTTCTTTTCCTCCCTGTGGCTTCTGATATTCCTTGTTATATCAATAGAAAGTGTGAGTTGGAGAGGTAATCAGAAAACCTGAGTCAAGAGTATCACTTGGTACAAAAGACATTCTTCCTACACATTTTTTGTATAGTTTAAGATTAAGCACATGAATCTCCCTTCTAAGAAAGAGACTGCCAATAAACTAGCACCACTGTAAGTTACAGTTCACTAATTATGTAACTAACAAGTGTTTATAAAGCAACTACTGGGTGTCAATCTTTTTTGGGGCCCTTTGGACAGAAGGATAAATAAGACATTGTGACTCATATTAAAACATGAAAGAAAAGACATTGGAATTCAAAGTAAAATATAGCATTTGTTAGATCTAAAGAAAGCTTATATCACATGGAGAACTTTGGCAGGATATGATATTAAAATTGTCCACTTTGAGAACTGTATATTATCAAACTGAGACGCCTTACTCATAATCTACCTATAAGATCCTAATTGTTTCTACTCCCAAGATATTCATCATTCTTTTGGAACGTAAAATAATCTTCATTTCTGTATCTTTGCTCCTCTCATTTCAAATTCAATATGTTTCCTAAGACCTTCATTTTCTTTAACATACGGTCAGCAAGATCTACATATATGACAAGAATGATGAATAACAACACATCATGAAACTTACACCTAATGAAACGCACGCACATACACACACACAAAATACCTTAGTATCTGACAGATTTAACTTGAAATCAGGTTAGTGATATTATGTATAAGAGGCAAAGTCATTCCTACTCAGAACTGCAAAATAATGATTTTATTTGCTTTTTTTTCTTCCATTTTTCTCCTTGGCTTATCTCTATTATCCACAGCTGTGCCTGCCTTTCAGCTCCTGCCAGCCCTTAACTATGAAACTTTAGCTGGTTCTCCTAACAGCAAAGACACTCTATTTCATAACCCACATTATCTATCTCTCCATTCTTGATATCTGACTAGTCATTGAGGCTCACAGATTCTCTCTCAGTCTTGTATTCCTTCTTATCTCCATAGTACTGGAAATCCAGCTGTTATTTCATTCCTTAACACTCAGAGTCCAAGTCTAACATTAGAGATGACATTAGTTTTGATAAATTAGAACCCCCTTTAAGGCCTAGCCAGGCAGGATTCATTTAGTTGAGTAATGTGGGTATATAGCAGGCCTTTGAATAATGTTCTTTTGTTCAGTGTCGTTAGGTCATAAAGTTGGTGAGGAAAAAAAAATATTGATCCCCCATTGGTGCCATTGTCTGTGTGGAGTTCGCACGTTCTCCCTGTTTCTTCATGGGCTTTTTCTGGGAACTCTGTTTTTTTCCCACATTGTAAAGACATGCATGCGAGGTTCTCCAACATGTCTCCACTGTTCCGACCCCAATGAGGGGGTGTGAGCGCGCCCTGCATTGCGATGCCTCCCTGTCCAGGACTCTTCCCACTTTGCATCCTGAGCTACAGGATAAGCTCTGGCCATCTGCAACTCAGAGCTGAGGTCATAGATAAATAATTCTCTTACCTGTTTTTATTTCTCTTTCTTAAGTGTATGTATAGCTCACTGTTATTTCAGTGTTTAATATTAAGACTGTTTTGGACTTCATTTAGAAGTTTTGTGATATATTTGTGACCAGAAATATGTCCTGGAAACTCAAACCTTGTTTATATCCATTAGCCTACAGTGAAATGTTTATAGAAGTCACTTTTCTTAAGGTTGCAGTTTCCAAGAACTTACCTGTGACATTAAGTGTTGTAACACTTAAGTATGTATGTGAGTATGAATTTGCAATATGAATATTGATATGGACATACATATGGATAGTTGTATGTGGTATGTGCATGGTGGACTTGAATTTCATATTTTCATAGATTGAAAGGAGCATTGGAACATGGCTGCTCAGATGAGGCAAATGTTGACAATATTTATCTAATTATGTCAGGACTGTTCCAACAATAGAAGGAAGAAGCCTGAAGGATTAGCACACAAGTGAGAACAACTTAGGTTGGGACTGTGGATGTTTTTTCAAAGGCTGTGATTGTGTCTGGAAGGAGATCATTTTACATCCTGGGAGACTTTCTCAGGTTAACATAGAAAAACTCTACAAAAGACCCCCTAGTGTCTTGCCATAACACTGAAATGGTGGCATATGGGTCCCATGACTTGCTTTAGGCCACCTCTATAAATCAACATCAACTTTGGGAAAGAAAAACCAAAAAACACCTTACCATCTCATCCCTAGCCTATTTTCTTTACAGAGCCACCTGCATTGCTTCCTTAACTAGAGCTGACCACTGGGATCCAAGCTGCACAGAAGAAAAATTAAATGTGGTGAAGAAAACAGAGGGGGAAAGACTCAACCAAATCCCCAAAGGATTATGCAGTGCTAGCAATAGTTTTTATACTATGAAGCCCAAGCCCACTTTTCTCAGAGGTGCCTCTTGGTCATGCACATGGTCAGGGGAAAGTGAAGGAGGGAGGGCTGGAGCCCCAGGCCCTTCACCCCAAGCCAATCATCACAGCTCCACTGTTTCTGTTTTTAAATACTACAATCCCATTCAATTTTTATCCACAGAAAGGATTCCACAAACTAAAAAGTTGAAAATACTAGGGTAACAAGTTCTATATTAGAAGTCTGAACAGCTGCGTTATAGTATCGCCTCTAAGATTTCACCTCTCTGCATCTCATTTTCCCGTTTGTAAATGGAGATAATATCAAGTTCTTTGCCTTCCACATATTATTGTTCTAAGAATGAAGTGAGCCAATGCACATTAAATGTCTTTGCAAAACTGAAAAATATGATACCAATGTAAATGCAGTACTTAGCTGAATAGAGGTCACCCATTTAACAACAACTATTCCAGAACAGAGCTGAATGCTGACCTTTACCCCATCTCCTCTGCAACATCAGTGATAACTGTGCAGACTCCATAGCCAGGATGTTACTCTTTTGTTTTGAAATGATTTAAGTTGTTTTTGCTTCTGTATGTTTCATTTAGTAGCAGAATTCATTTTTTAAAGAAAGCAAAATTTTAAGTAGAATGCTATTCCAAAATATTTGCAGGTTATACCTCCGATAGGGGTCTAATAACCAGAATCCACAGAGAACTCAAATTTATTAGCAAGAAAAGAACATATTTGGATTATTATAAATTTATTTTTGTCTTTTTTTCCTCCCAAGTCAGTTACTTTGGGTTTTCTAACTTATAACTAACATATATAATTACATATATATTTTTTGCCCACAAAATATCTGTACAATTTCCAATTTGGTGCTTTTGTTTTAGGCATAAATTCCCATCTTTATTGCATTTTGGGATGAATGTGTACAATGTCAACGTTGTGGGTGATGGCCCTAAAAGAGCAAATGAGGGGCAAGCATCCTCGGCCTCTTCACAGAGTAAAATGTGCGATCCTGATCTTGGGCAGCATTTATAGGTGAGAATATTTAGGTTGTCTATCATCTCACAGTTAGCTGTAATTT
This sequence comes from Loris lydekkerianus, assembly GCA_963574355.1. Classification (NCBI taxonomy): domain Eukaryota; kingdom Metazoa; phylum Chordata; class Mammalia; order Primates; family Lorisidae; genus Loris; species Loris lydekkerianus. The sequence continues at coordinate 11,666 of CAUYPK010019570.1, forward strand.
GTAAAATGTAATTGCAGTGAAAGAAATAACCTAAATCCCTATGTTACTACTGTATGCTCAAAGTGCCCTAGTCTTAACACGACCCCTGTGGACCACCCTGTGGCTGTCATAGGCTGAATTTGGCTACAGGTACAGTTTCTTTGTTAGTTGCACATAAACATGAATAATTTCCATGCTGGTGATTTTCCTTAGCTTTTATCTCAGCTACTAAGTTGTTCACTTTCAATATAGCCTGTGACAAAATGAAATAATTATCATAGAAGACCCGTATGGGTACTGGGTCTTTAATTTCATACTAACACCTGCAGAAAAGCATATATATATGCATGTATATATGTATAAGATAAAACATAAATAATACAAGTGGGGAGATGGGTAAATGAGGTTTGAATAGCCAAAGCAATTTGTTGCCACTAATTAGTACTTTTGCTGAGATTAATGCCTGTGGAAACACCATCTTTCTTAATAAGGATTTTTCTACTGAGCTTATTTTAAAAGGATGCCATAAAACTTGGGCATACAGACAATGGCCTTGAAGTTGATATTTTGTAAGGAATAGAAGCTGTATTCTAGACATCTGAAAACCACCTACAATCAAAACTGATGTATGATGTGACTACCTGGTGTCATGATAGTCTCAGAAAAGCAGTGACCTAGCCAGTCCTTAAGCGTGCTACTTAGAGAAGTGATTAGCAGCTGAGGTATTTGGTATAGCTGAATGATACTCTAGGTTACATTTGAAGGTAGAAATGTGATTTTTCACACTACTTGCAATTGAGCATTCATGAATTCTCTGAACAAGTTGTTAGGTTGAGTTATGTGTATTTCTTAACTACTTTCCCCCACTCTCATCTTTTAGGAGCAACTTCGCATGAATCCCTGCATCATAACGACTGTATTGGGATGTCCACTTTTCCCTAAGACACATACTTGCCCGGGAGCCAGTTTCAGTAATGCTGTTAAATCTGTCCAAAGATGAGTAGTAATATCTATTCCTTGCTTGAATGCCTTCTGGAATTTTGAATTCGTATGTATCTGTCACGTAATATTTAAACATTTTAATGAATTAATTTTAAGTACAATTGCCTTTCTAACTTTGAGTTTCTACCTAATAAAGCTTGCCTATATTCAGTGTGTGTACATCTGATTGGAGCACTTTCAATATTTAGTTACCCACTTTAAACTCACCCATTACTCTCAATAACTATCTAGGGTTTCATAGATAAATCTATTCCCCTGATTACATCTTCTGTCCTCTGTAATGCACTGAAAAGGGAAGAAAAACTGCATTCTTGTTTTTAACAACTTGAGGACTTTCCCCATCCTTTATCTTTGGGTGTCTTATAATACTTTTTTTTTTTTTTTTTTCTGGTAATGTCTCATGAAGAAATTTAAACTTATTTTGGCATTGTCCATTTATCTTTCCTATTATCTTGATAAGGTAAATCAGGAAGAAAATAAGATTCCAATTGTTTTTTGCCCAAATTCTGAGAGTTCTGTGACCATAGATGGTTACAACTACAGGATCACATCCCCCCACCCCCGTCACAGATCAGTGAGTTGCTGCAGCTCCGCTCCCCTCCCCTCCTCCCCTCCCCTCTCCTCCTCCCCTCCCCTCTCCTCCCCTCCCCTCCCTTGTCCTCCCCTCTCCTCCCCTGTCCTCCCCTCCCTTTCTCTTCTCTTCTCTCTTTCTCTCTCTTTCTTTTCTCCCTTCCTTCCCTTCCTTTCCTTTCTTTTTATTAAATCATAGCTGTGCACATTAATGCAGTCATGGGGTACAATGTCAGCTGGTTTTATATACAATTTAAATATTTTCATCAAACTGGTTAACATAGCCTTTATGGCATTTTTGTAGTTATTGTGTTAAGACATTTATACTCTACAAGCTGCAGCTTAGTGAATGACATCACTCGTTCTTCCTTTTGAGGCTCCTGAACTGAGAAATGTTGAGCAGGAAAATCAAGCTATGAATTCCAAATGAGGATTCTGTTGTGCAGGAGATGGAAAGATCCTAACGACCAGACACCAGAAGCAGGAGCTCACGCCCTTGGGCGCGCTGCACGGTCCTTGGCGTTAACAAGGACTCAATACACAAGGCACGGGTTGGAACCAGGGCCTTAGCCTGTATGCTGGGAAAGGAGAAAGGCTGCTGAGTTTGCTCCATTCCTTCCCCTCACTGTACTGGTTGTGTGCACCAGTGTCCCTCCTGACATCTGCGGCAGAGCGGCGGACTACAACACCTCTGAAGCCACAGGTGGAGATGGTCCCCTTCCCACGTGGGGCAGATACACGGGCAGGACTGGCCGGGTACCGTGGTGCACACGCCTCAAGCAATCCGTGAGTGCAAGGACGTTTACCCTGTGTCCAGAACCAGGAAAAGCTTTTTCCTTCTAAGAGCCTGGGGCCAAGGAACTCAGCCCTCCGCTTCCACATGGTGGGAAGTTCCAGGCCCTGGATGTTCCCTCTGAAAGGCGGCAGGTGGTGCAATGGCAGTTTCCTACACACTAACGTGCTCTAAACTCAAAATATGCTCAGATCCCAGGCTGAAAGAAATTTCTAATTTTTCTTTGAATTTTCCCAGTGAAATCCTGAGCCTTGGAGTAATCCAGTGCAAGAGAAGCTGATGCCAAACTCATGCCACGGTGGTCTGAATCCCCGGGAACCGTGTCCATGTGCAGAATGGATGCACAGAAAGACCTTCACTCTAAAAAGCGAGGTCAGGAGCTTTGCTTAGTAAAAATTGGTAGTTTGGGGCAGAATTTTTTTTTTTTAATGTCTAGATTCCTTGCTTCTGGGGGGTAGGAGTGGAAACTCATGAAATGAGAGAAAAGAAAATAGGAAAGGATCTGTCTTGGGGCAGTTGATTTACTCTGATTCTTCATGTAAATTATTCTTTTTAGTAAAGTATCTCAAGAAAAGTATGTCAGGAATGGAAAAATATCTAGTGTATTCAATACTACTATGAAATCAGTATATAATCACCTACACATTCATAGGAATGGTAAAACAACTATAGTCCAGAAATAAGGGGGGACAGGAAAGGGAAAGGAGGGTAGAGGGGAGGCCAGGAGGAGGGAGGGTTTGGGGCGAATCCAACCTAATGTGCATAATGTAATGATGCATTTCTTTACTATCAAGAATAGAGTATGAATGTGTTTGCCACAACAAATAAGTAAGCAAGGAGACAGTTATGTTAATCAGTTAGATGTCAGCATTCAATATTGTATATCAAATCAGCACATTGTACCCATAAATGCATTAATGTACATAGTTATGATTTAATAAAGAATTAAAAGAAAAAAAAACAAATTTTTAAAGTTAGAAAAAGATCTCTCTCCATTTCTTTAGACACAAAATTTATGTTTGCTAAACCTGAATGAAAGTAATTCTCTTTCCCCTTCTAGTTAGAAACAGTACTTTTATTCCATTAAACAATTTGGGGCGTCTGAACTGCAGCTGCTGGGCTTGGTGAACCAACAGGTACACAACTGGGCCAATTTACCCATCTTTGATCCTTCCCAGGAAACTGAAGCTGGAAGAGAGTTAGCAGGGATCGTTGTGGGATTTCCAAAAGCTAAGTGTTTTTGAAATGAAAACAATAGTAAATTTTGTCATCTCATCAATATGTTTGTGATTCTTTTACGACATTTGTCTTTAGCTCAGCCTTGAGTAAAATTAAAGATGTGGTATAATTTGGCCTAATTTCTCATTTCAGTAAACCCTAATAGATTTTTGACTACTACTGAAATTACAGATCTCAATTAAAATAAGTTGCATTTTATACTCCTGAATCTATTAATTTGATAGCTACAGTAATGAGGCAGGTACTCATTGCTTCAACTTAGAAAAAAAGTCTCCTTGGCAAATTGACTGGAATCTCTAAATGTCAGAATGAGATTTTTGAGCCAGATGCTTGTGATTTTAGACTTTGATTTTTGATGCTTTTAAGTTTGAACATTTTAGAAAATATCTTAAGGTCTTGCAATTTCAAAACATTTTACTAAATTCTAATCATGTTCATGTTGATTTCAGGAGTAGATGGGATATCAAAGGAAAGTAAGACCAATGATTTTTTTTTTTTACTTAATTTTTTTTTATTTGCCAAGGATTTATGCAACTGAAAATGAAACCATGTTTCTCCCTTAAAGAATCTTAATTTCCTCAAGGCATAGCAATGTTTTCTACCATAGTTTCTGCATACCTGCACAAATGTCAACAGAAGACTAATAATACCTTAGGATTACTGTGAAAATAGCTTTGATTCTGTGGATTTCTCAGTCATCCAGGGTCCACATACTGAAAACCACTGCAATAGAAGAAGAACATCCTTATTTGTTGGATATACATTCTAAAATCTTTAGTGGCAAAGAGGGAATCATATCAGTAACTTTCAAAAGGTCAGGAAAAACAAAAGCATTTAGTACCATGTTTGCAATGTTTCAAAACTAAAAATAAAGACATTTTATCTCTATCCATTTTACATTAAAGCCATACTTAAATTCCATTACTCTTTCATAGCAAAGTTCTATGGTAAAATAGGAATTTTAGGAAAATGGGCTTTGTTTATTCTGTAGCTTTTAGTAATTTTTGGAACATTGCATAAAACCCTGGAACTGTGTTCAAGTTTGAGGAAAACACATATTTTATGTGCTTTTTGTACACTATTAACTTTGATGAGGCTGCTTTCATTGGTGATTTAAGACTTATAAGAATAATTCCAAACAAACCCCAAAGTAGCATTTATAAAAATATTTTCATGACTGCTTTATTATTTTTTACATGTAATATTTATTTTAGAATCAAAACATAGTCGAGTTGGAATGGTCCTAACAATCTAGTGTAACTAGGTTATTTTATAAGTCGACTGTAGAATAGTCATTCAATGAAAAAAAGTCACCTTTAGTAGTGAAAGAATTAATATCATTTTTTTTACATTCTCTCCATAATACTCTTCTTTAGATACATTATTTATTTGTTCAACTCCATGTTTGGACAGTAAGTGGCTAAAGAAGTTAAGAGAATCTAATTATTTTAATAACTCATGAATGAATGAAAGGAAGGGCTTATCAGCTTAATCATTAAATGTACTTTGCTTAAACTATTTTGAGCAACTGAACTATTCAATTCCAAAAGGGTGGCACATGCAATTTGAGACTAAATGGAATAGCATCCTTATACATTTTTTGTTTCACCAAAATATTTACATGGAATATTATAAATCTGAGTAATCTCTCAGACCACCTGAAAACCACAGGAAAAAATTCTATCCTTGTTTAATATGTGGAGATATTTTATACTTGACATTAAAAGAATTTAGAGCTTAGAGCAGGTGTGCAATACATTTTAACATGATCAGAGTACTTTTGGGGGGAGGAGGGAGAAATTATTTTTATCATGGTAAAATACACATAAAATGTTCAGTAATATTCAGTACATTCACATTGTTAATACTCTTGATCTTCCTGTTAACTTATTTTCATTAAGATTGAGGGAATTAGTGATATTCTGGGAAGTAGCTGAATTTTAACCAGCCCTTTACGTGCTGATTCTCTTTCTCTCTCTCTTTTTTTTTTTTAATTTTTTTTTTTATATTAAATCATAGCTCTGCACATTAATGCGATCATGGGGCACCATACACTGGTTTTATAGACTGTTTGACACATTTTCATCACACTGGTTAACATAGCCTTCCTGGCATTTTCTTAGTTATTGTGTAAAGACATTTACATTCTACATTTACTAAGTTTCACACATACCCTTGTAAGATGCACTGTCTCTCTTTTTCATTCCTCTGCGCTACCCAATGCCTAGAGTAATGTCGAGTAGCTATCTCTTCATAAGTACTAGATTAATAGTGATGAATAGCTGTTGCTATTTTGATAGTAATTACTATGTTGTTTGCAGCTTACATACCATAAAAAAAAAAAAATGAAAACTAGGCCAACAAAGATATATGGTTAGGTTTTTGGTGAATGAATTTTACTATTGTATACATACCTATCTCTCTGTCACTCACTCTTATGTCCAGATACATCTCTGCCATCACTACAGATTAAGCTTTTGGTGGCTTGTTACCTACTATTCTTAGGATCTATTTGGCTCTGTCTGTTTTATTATAACAGGTACTCTATTAATGCAAGCATTATAAATCATCTACGACCATTCTTCTACTCAGGGTTTGATCTAGAAGGCTATCTAGAGTTAGCAATTTTGTAAGTATTTTGGCCAACATCCTAAACCAAAAGTTCACTGTTACCTAGAAGGTCCAATATGCTGGGACTACTCCATACTAGTAAATCACTATATTGAAAATCGTCATGTTAAGCAGTGATAATGACTTGGTCCCACGTATGCCAATCCTGTCTGCTTAGTATGGCTTACACCAGCATCTACTGTGAATGAAATAAAATTGGACCCCAGTCTTTTTCTTGCTGACTCTGAGACAACACCAGAAGAGTTAGGATTACTAAATTCTGGTTGAACTCTCTCCTACAGGAGACATGGAATTTGAACTTGGTATCATACATTTTGTTGAAAATAATGTTTTTTTAAATATGTAGGCAAAAAAAGTTTATATAAATTTGTTCTTAACATATCTGATTTGTAAAAACTCTAATTCAACAAAGGCCCTGATTAGTGAAGATATATTTTTAGATATTTTTATTCAATAGGGGTGTGGCTTATTAATCTAATGTTAATATGAGGTAATTTATATTATGCATTTAAACTTTGTTTTCTATTCCGTATAGAAGATTCAGCAATATGTGTTCAGGGACAAAGATTTGATCTAATTGATAGGAACCTCTAAGAAATATGTTCTGAACACTTTTTTCATTAAGAATAAATAAATAGAGCTATCCATACTGTATTGCATAAGAGGTTAGATCTTAAATGAGCTCACCACCAGTACCAAAATAAAAAAAAATTATTTGAGGTAATGGATAGGTTGTCTGGTTTGTGGTAATAATTTCACTGTATGTGTATATTGTACACAGTAAATATATTCGATTTTTCTTTGTTAATCTTGAAAGCAGTTTCTTGCAATTATTCCCTCTCTGAGGAATTGAAAAGCCTTCTCATTTTTATTTAGTTTTAACTCATGTAAAGGTCGTGGGGGTTAAGACCTTTACAGACATTCTGTCATTTAAATTTTATCCCATTCTCTAGGCAGGCACTATGACTTTAAACTTGCAGATGGGAAAACTGAAGTCTTCAGAGTCTGAGTAACTTTCTTGCACGGTTCTTTCTTTCTGCTGCTCCAAATTCAAAACAAGCTTGTTGAAAGGACTTACTTTCCCTCCCCTTTTACTTCTTCATGTTTCTTCTCCTCCCCTTAAGGTGCTTCTTGTCATTTTTTTTTTTTTTTTTCGCTATTCCGTTTGCAGTGGCTGTGGATGAAACGGTGAAGGAAGGATTGTATCTTTCCCCACAGTGCTTCCCGCCGCTTCCTTGTGACCTCGGTCTCCATCATCGATGCCATCCAGCTGTCTCCTTCCTTTGCTCCTAAACCAGACCCTGTGAAGCTCAGGTGCCGGCCCTGATGGCAGAGCTGTGCATTATTTGTCTGGCTGCTGGTCTCCTGCCCAGCTCCGGTGCATAATCTCTCCTCCCCAGATGGTCCTTTGGTCTTGGTACCAGCTTCTTTCTCTTTCCTATGACCAAGTCCCCACTTACGCTCCCATTTGTGTTTGTGCGACTAAGACTCACGTTGGTGGAAGGGTCAGGGCAGCGTCCTGGTTCTGGGCCTTCTTGTCAAGCCTTTCTTGGCAAGCTCATGTTGCCCACTTCCTTTCATCCTGTCACCTGGCTCTGATCATTTCCAATTTGGGACACTTACTTATTTAGAATAATTCTTTGTCTAGGTGAACCATGAAAGGAGAGATTTTATAATCACCCTGGGGTGAGAGACATGACTTGGGTTGAGCATAAGGCTTTGCCAGTTGGGGAATGTTGGGGAAGCTGGTTAACATTTCTATGCCATAGTTTCTCCTGTAAAATTGTGTTAATAGTAGTATCTAGGCTCTGGATTATGAGGATGAAATGAGTTAATCTCTGTAAAGAATTTGAAACAGGGGCCTATACATAGTAATCACTTGATGTATTTAAGCTACAATTTACATATTTATATTAGGTAGAGTAACTAACCCCCGAAAGCCTGTGCGGACTGGATGGGATCAGGCCTGCAAGGTGCATAGCAGTGTTGCTGGCACATTTGGGACAATAGCACCTGAATGAACGTCCGCTCTTCTCTGGACAGTTTTTCCTGTCTGGCTTTATCTCATCAAGTATGCAACTGACTCTGCTCTACCTCCCCCCCACAAGACCTTTCCATTGATCTACCTGTACTTGCTGCTTGTATTTCTTGTTCTAACAACATGTTAAGCAACATCTGAAAACCAGAAGACAGTTACCCCTGACACCAGTTTCCTAATCATCACTAAGCCGTGGGGAAGCAGATGGAGGAGAGAGCTGCAGGTGCAGATGTGAGCAGCCCACCCAGCAGCACATCTGCACCAACTCCCTGAAGTATTGCATAAGGCAAAGATACGTTAAGCCTGAACAGGCTGCCGTTTTTCTAGAAAAGACACTGCTGTGATCATTACTGAGTGTCTCCTACTTGGCAACAAGATGTGTTTGGGAGGAAAGAAGTTAGCCAAAGCCTGAAGCCTCCAAGGTAAACACTATAGCTTCCCTCTCCACACAAATTCCCTTTTCTGCCTGTTAAAGGTGCCTCCCAGTGGGGCAACTGGAGATGTCTGTAAAGCTTTCTGTTTTGTTGCTGTGTAGAGATCTGGAGCATTTAGCTGTGCAGATGACCTTCCCTTAAACAGTGGTTCTTAACCTTCCTAATGCCTCCTGATGCTGTGACCTTTAATGTAGTTCCTCATATTGTGGTGACCCTCAACCATAAAATTATTTTCATTGCTACTTTGTAACTATAATTTTGCTACTGTTGTAAATCGTAATGTAAATATCTGATATGCAGGATGTATTTTCATTGTTACAAAGGGGTCGCGACCCACAGGTTGAGAACTGCTGCCTTAGAATGAGATTGTTACTCTGGAGCCATGATTAAAAATGCTAGATGTAATAATACAATTATTTCTTTGGAAAAATGTAGGCGCCCGCTCCAGTAAATCCCAGTAGCTGTACCTGAGTCTGCCTGTGAGCTCTGGACATAACTGAGGTATGGGATTTGGCAAGTGAGTTTCGGCATAAACTTGGGACAGTATAGTCCCCTGGGGATAGTATAGTGTAATGACAACTAGAACTAGAAGGCCTGGTTCTGTTCCCGAGATCCTAAAATTGCTGACCATGGAACCTCTCTGTTCTTCAGCTTCCTCATCTGTTAAATGGGCAGGATCATAACAGCAATACCCATTTACGTGAATGTTGTGAGAACTAAATCAGCAAATGTGAGCAAAGCTCTTAGAACAATGTCTGCCCCTTGCTAAGCGCTGGAGAGGTGAACTTAACTGTAGAGAAATTTCCTGGGAAATCTATAGCTCTCTGATTTTCTTTTTTTTTTTTTAAGAAATAAGCTAACTTGATCAAATTTTGTAGATTATAGTTTATTTTACCTGAAGGGCAAAATTCTCTGATTATTTAAAACAGGTCAAATTAAATAGTACAATCAGATTTTCTCCCTCCTGGAGTTTTTTGGTATGAGAGGCTCTTAGTGCTTAAAGACGCATTTCCCATGATCATCCATAAGGCATGCCTACATCAGGCAGGGCAGAAAGCTTACGTATTTGTTGAATGTGTTTTATCTGAGAGCCCAGCATATGATGACACTGAGCTGGTCCTGGAGTTATACTGGTGAGAACATAACAAGGTAACAGACAAGGAGCCAGGCAGTTGGCGCCTAGGCTGATGAATGGTATGAGGAGGAAAGTTGAGGAATTCGGAGCAGGAGGAAAGGAGTGTGTCATCCAGCCCTGGCCAGGACTAAGATAAAATACCTGAGAGTGTGACAGGTAGGCTGAGGTTCGGGCTGGAGGAAGAGCAGCTGGTGTCTAGGGGAAGCTTGAAGGAAAGCCTGTTTCAGGAGTTGGGGACAGTGCCAGAAGGAATGCGGACATCTGAGGGCTTAGCACTTCTAAAGACTGGAAGAAAAAAAAATAAAATGAAACATAAGAGTGGAGCCCTGTGACCTAGTGAGTAGGGCACCGGCCTATATACCAAGGGTGGCGGGTTCAAACCCAGCCCCTGCCAAACTGTAACAACAACAAAAAAGTAATAAAAATAATATAAAATAAAATAAAATAAAATAAAAAAATAAAATAAATAAAATAATAAAATAAAATAAAATAAAAAAATAAAATAAAATAAAATAAAATAAATAAAATAAAAAATAAAATAAAATAAATAAAATAAAATAAAAAATAAATTAAAAATAAATAAATAAAATAAAATAAAATAGAAAACAGAGCTGGACTGAGCTCTGAGGCTGGAGATGTGGGCAAGTGACAACTTGATCATAAAGGAGCAGCACCCCTCACATCACACACAGCTTAGCTTGCTAGCTGTTTCATCTAAAATATATGCAAATTTCCTAATGTGTAGTGTTTTTTTGTGACATGAATGAATTGCATAGTGGTGGAGTCCGGGCTTTTAGTGTACCCGTCACCTGAATAATCTACATTGTACCCCATAGTAACTTTTGATCCCTCACCCCCTCCCCTTCTCTTCCCTTCCTATTTTCAAATGTCCATTACTCCACTTTGTATGACCACATATATCCACCGTGTGGCTCCCACTATAAATGAGAACATGTAATGTAACATCAGTTGATCTCCACTGGATAAATTTTAAGCCTGGGCTTAATAAGATGATCTTGAACATGGATGGGAGAGGAATTTAAATAAGGTTATTTTACTTTTTGCTGTACTTCTTATACTCCTTGTACATAACAAAATTAGCATTCCTCAACACAGCGTTTGTCATAGCTTTATTGGTCTTCCCTCACATGCAAATTCTGTGCCTGGTGTTGAACGTGGGCAGTGAGGGCTCTTACCATTTCACATTTGTCAGTGTTTAAATAGGTAGAGAATGTAATTTAATGGTAGCATGAAAATTGGTATTGGTAAAAAACTTTTATGAAGGGGATTGGTAGGAAAATTTGATGAGGTTTATGATAAACTTTTTATTGGTATCGTCAGGAAACTGTTAGAAAAATTTCATGAACTTTTTTAGCCATTCTCAGTGTGACAAAATGAGAACATAGTGCTAACCCTCATTTTCTTTTGAATTAGTGCCTGAGAAACGTGTTACCACACTTGAGCACATGTGAATCATGCCTCTCTACTAGCAAGTTAGAAAGGCAGACATCTTGAAAGGAAGGGGCATAAATTTATTTTGACAAAAAGTTCATTAGAGAAATAGATCTGCTGTATAATTTCTAACAAAAAGAATTAAAATCCTATTGTAAACTCAGTTAATAGATTTGACAGGAGTTAGTGCACTTACATTTAATCTCACACTGTTTCCCTTATCAGTTATAAAAACCTATAAGTGTTTTGCAATTATTTTGGAGAATACTATGTCACAGAAATTTGCTTTGCTCCACATTCAGAACTGTCATATGAGCATTCTGTGTGTGCTTTAGTAATACATATTTTTTGGTCATAATTATTGAGGTCGTTTGGTGGCCAGTAATATCTGAAACTTTAAGTCCTTTTTGGTACAAAGCAGTGTAAGAGTGAATACCAGCTGTTATAGTTTAAGAATTAAATACATTATCAAAGTTGACCCTTGCAATGGTAATTTGAAATTCCCAAATTACTCCCCTTTTATAGATGTGAAAACTGAGCTTCTCTCTGGTAAGCCGTAGAAATAGTAAATGACCAAATCTGGATTTGAATTTGGCTCTTCCATAGTGCTTAAACTCCAGTGTGGCATATTGCTACTGAGAAAGACATCATCTATATAATGCTCTGCCAGGAGCCGAAAACCTAAGAATTAGCTTATCAGGAATATTCATAGCCGGTTTAACAGGAATAGTCACAGCTGGAAAGCATTTAAGGGCAAGCAGGGCATTGTTCCCCTTGGCTCCAGGAACTTGGTTCCAGACACTAAAAACATCACACCTGTTATCAGAAAACCCCCACCCTAAACTCACCCGCAGGCCTATTCTCCTCTGCCTGTATTTATATGGCTGTTACAAAATAAAGTTTGGGGAGTTTGATCAGAATCCTGTCTTGCTCCCGGTTTTTCGTGTCTCTTGTTCTCTTCCACTCTCTCAGTTCCATATCCTAGGTCCCTGCTGAACTAGTCCCGTGGGCCGGGGCATAATCTATGTAATATCTTATGTATGAGAAACCAGTGTTTCTATTCTTATGTTGGCCAATGTGACTTTTTTTTTTTTTTGCCAGTGAACCATGAAGCATTGATTTCAAAACTACAAATAAATCAGTTCTCTGAGAAAAGCCACCCATAGGTAAAAAGGCCCTGACCTTTCCAGGTCCCCTTCCCCACTGCTCTGCAGTCCAAACCCAACCCTTGGAAGGTCACTGTGCCCCTGCAACTAGTCTTAGCTGTCAGAGCCTGTCAAACAGCTGAGAACCAGCCACTCCCTTCTCCTCTGGGGATTCCTGCATAGCTCTGGCCTAGTTCCAGCCAGGTCCTGGGCTTGCCCAACTGGCCAAGCTCCAAAGGGCAAGAAGGAGCCATAGCCTCTGACCTAGTCCTACCAAATGGTCAAACCTGGGTGATTCCCTGGCCTCTGTCCCCAGCTGCTGTCAAGAGCCACCTGGGCCCTGGGCCGCACACTGGTGAGTATTGGTAACAGGATGGCATGGGAAGGGGTGCCCTCCAAGCTGCTCCTCCTGGCTGCTCACTGCTGCCCTTGGGCCACAAAGTAATCCTCCTCATTTTCATCTTCCTCCTGCTGGCTGCTCTGGAGCAGCAGCTTCAGGTCAGGGTTGGACCCCACCCCTTTCAGGGGCTTAGGGGCACTATCACCTCTGGAGTGAAGGGCTTTGAGGGCAACATGTAGGGATATTCCAGAGAGGCAGAGGGCAAAGCCCAGCCAGTTCAGGAGGCTGATCTGATCACCCAGGAGATGAGCTGCCAACAGCAATGGAGAGAGTAAGGCTGGAGGTTCTGTAGACCAGGAGGAACTTGGAGAAGTGCAATCCAAAGGTGAGAATCCTGCCAAAGAAGAGGCTTCCAAGAACCCACAGGACCAGCCCTGTGTCCTGGAAATGGAAGATTTTCTCAGATGTGGACAAATGGAGATCTTCAAAGACAGCAAAGAGAGGGAAGAGCCCCAGGAACTTGAGTGGCTGCAGGTGGAACTTGGTGTCAATGGGGTTCTGGAGGCCAAGTTCAGCCTTCTGCAGTAGCATCTGGGTGAGAGTCCAGAAAATGCCACCAACAAATGAAGCTGCCAGCACCAAGGCGAAGCCCTCCACGTTGAACTGTTTGGACTTTTAGGTGAACATGAAGAGACCCCCCCACCCCCAGCCAATGTGACCTTTCTTAATATCTTATGCATAAAATAGTCTACATCTGATTTGCAAATTTGGAATGCTGTACACACTTAGTACCACATGCAGTGTGGAAAGTTTTAGAGCACACAGGATTGTTATTGGAGTGGTCAAATGGTTAATACAGTGAACACCATGGGCAAAACAGTTACTTTTTCATATTTCTGGCAAAAATTTACTTGAATTTATATTTTCAATCAAAACAATGGTGCGTCCTCCATGGGTAACTTGGTCCCTCTATCCTCTATAACCACTGCATTTCCCTGCTTTCTTGAAGTTGGTAAATATAGCTTTACTGATAAGATACTAAACTTTGTGCATATTACATTATTCTCAAATAGTAACCCCATTATCGTAATTAAGTTGGAGAACAGACTACTAGACTTGGAACTTATGAAACCTGCTTCTGTTATGCCGTCAACTATTGTGTGATCTTGACCTATATTCTATTATCTGCTGAAATGTACTTTGTCCTTTGTTATAAATTTCAAATAGCTCTTTGAAAAGAGCAAACAGATGGCTTTCATATGTTTATATGACTAAACCCTAAAACAAATATTATTCCATTAAAGCTTCATTATATTAGACACACACAAACACACTCCTCTGGGCCTTTCTTGTTCTCTTATGGTTGAGTCTAAACATAAGACATCAGGCTTATAAAACTTATAAAAAACACACACACACATTTGAAGTTTAGAGTAAGTTTGGTCACATTTCCTTAACTATTATCACCATACTTTGGGAACCTATTTCCTCCCATTAATAACCTTATATGCTTATAAATATAATTTATATTATTGTCTTGAAGCAGTTTTTCTTACTAATTTTAACCTCTAAGGTGATATAAAGCATATAAGCTACTGTGAACAGTATTCTGACATCTCCAATATGGTATTCAGTCATTTGTACCCACAATCTTTATAGCTTCTTTTTAAATATATTCACAAAAAAGGAAAATTAACTTTTTTCTGGATATGTTTTTAAATAAATGAGACAATTCTGGGACCTAGTGATAGGATTACTAATGAAAAAATTTTCTATTCCATCTTTTTGCATCCGTATTTCAGGACAGAAGCACTATTATAAATATCACATGAAATAAAAAAAAGCAAAAAAAGAATAAATACTACATGAATCCTTTCATTATAATTGAAGATGCAAGATTGATGATATGCTTGACCATGTGCTTGTTCAGTAATTCATTCAATCCAAAAGCGTTTATTAATTACTCTGAGTTGGGCTCAATGTTCTGTGTTGGAGATACTTGGATGAAAAGACCTGTCCTTTTCTGTACCATGTTTCCTTTAGGATCCTGCAGGATTGGGCAGGGTTTTGACCTTGTGGGATTATAATGTCCACTAGTGGGTCATAGGGGTGCCATTATGATAAGCAACAGTTGCCAGTATATTAGACAGCAATTTAAAATAGAAATGATTTGCCCCAACTTGCTGTAATAATGTTTATGTACAAGAATACCTCGTTTTATTGCACTTTACTGGGCTTTGCAGATGACTGTGTTTTTTGCAAATTGAAGTTTGTGGCAACCCTTCATTGAGTAAGTCTGACCAACAGCATGTGCTCCCTTCACATCTCTGTGTCCTATTTTGGTAGTGCTTGTCATAATTTAAACGTTTTCCTTATTGTATCTGTTATGGCGATCTGTGACCAGTGATTTTTGATGTTACTCTTGTAATTATTTGCAGCACCATAAACTGTACCCATGTAAGAGGGCAAACTTAATCCATCAAGGTGCATGTTCTGACTGCTCCATTGATCTGTGTCTCTCTCCCTCTCCTCAGCCCTCCCTAGTCCCTGAGACTCAACAATGTTGAAATTACGTCAATTAAGAACTCTACAATGGTTTCTAGGTGTTGAAGTGAAAGGAAAAGTCACACATCTATCACTTTTAACCAAAAGCTAGAAATGATTAAGCTTAGTAAGAAAGGCATGTCAAAATCTGAAGGCCTATCTGTTCTACCTCTTATGCCAAATAGCTATCCAGGTTGTGAAGTCAAAGGAAATGTTCTTGAAGGAAATTAAAAGTGCTACTCCAGTGAAAACAGGAACAATAGGAAGGGAAACAGCCTTGTTGCTGATATGAAGACAGTTTGAACAGTCTATTAGACCAGCAGTTCTCAACCTGTGGGTCGCGACCCCTTTGTAACAATGAAAATACATCGCGGCATTAGGAAGGTTGAGAACCACTGATCTAGATAGAAAATCAAACCAGCCACAACATTCTCTTAAGCAAAAACCTTATTTAGATCATGGTCCAAAGTCTTCAAATTCTAGGAATGCTGAGAGAGGTGAGGAAGCTGCAGGGGAAAAAAAAAAAAAAGTTGGAAGGTAGTAGAGATTGGTTTATGAAGTTTAAGAAAATAAGACACTCCATAACATGAAAATGCAGAGAGAAGCAGCACGTGCTGATGTAGAACCTGCAGCAAGTCATCCAGAAAAACTTGTTAGGATCATTGATAAAGGTAGCTGCACTAAATAACAGATTTTCAATGTGCATGAAGAAACCTTCTATTAGAAGAAGATGTGTGTCTGGGCATGGTGACTCATGTCTGTAATCCAAGCACTCTGGGAGGCCAGGGTGGGTGGCTTGTTTGAGTTCAGGTGTTTGAGACCAGTCTGAGCAAGAACAAGACTTTATCTCTTCTAAAAACAGAAAAACAGCTTGGCGCTCATAGCCAGTGGTTATGGTGCCAGCCACATACACCTAGGTTGGGGGGTTTGAACCCAGCCTGGGCCAGCTAAACGACAATGGCAGCTGCAACAAAAAACAGCCAGGTGTGTGGCAGGTGCCTGTAGTCCCAGCTACTTGGGAGGCTGAGGCAAGAGAATCATCTAAACCCAAGAGTTTGAGGTTGCTTTGAGCTGTGACTCCATGGCACCCTACCCAGGGCGACATAGTGAGGCGCTGTCTCAAAAAAATATTTTTTTTAAATAGAAAAAGTAGGTGGGTATAGTTGCGGGTGTCTGTAGTCCTAGCTACTTGGGAGGCCAAGGCAAGAGGATCACTTGAGCCCAGCCAAGAGTTTGAGGTTGCTGTGAACTATAACAATGCCATGACACTCTACCCAGGGTGAAACTCTGTCTCCCAAACCACAAAGAAGACGCCATCGTAGGACACAGCTAGAGAGGAAAAGCCAATGCTTGGCTTCAAAGAACAGGCTGATTCTCTTGTTGAGAGCCAACGCACCTGTTGATTTGAAGTTGAGGCCAATACTCATTTGTCATTCCAAAAATCACAGGGCCCTTAAGAATTATACTAAATCTATTCTGTCTGTGCTCTAGAAATGGAACAACAAACCATGGACGACAGGCTATGTTTATAGCATAGTTTACTAAATATTTTAAGTCCACTGATATGCTGCTCAGAAAAAAAGATTCCTTTCAAAATACTACTGCTCAATTGACAATGTACCTAGTCACCCAAGAGCTCTGATGGAGATGTGCAAAGTGATTAATGTTGTTTTAATTCCTGCTAAACAATCATTCTGCAGCCCATGCATCAATGAATAATTTCAACTTTGAAGTCTTATTATTTAATAAATAAATTTTATTAGGCTATAGCTGCTGGAGATAGCGATTCCCCTGATGGATCTAGGCAAAGTGAACTGAAACTCTTCAGGAAAGGATTATCATTCTAGATGCAATAATGAATATTTATGCTTCATGGGTGGAAGTCCAAATATCAACATTAGCAGAGGTTGGAAGAAGTTGATTCTAAACCTCCTAGATGACTCTGAGGGATTTAAGACCAGTGGAGAAAGTAACTGCACATGTGGTAGAAATAGTAAGATAACTAGAATTACATGTGGGGCCTGAAAATGTGATTGAATTGCTGCCATCTCATGATGGAACTTGAATGGATGAGAAATTGCTGCTTATGGATAAGCAGAGAAAGTAGTTTCTTGAAATGGAATCTATTCCTGGGGAAGATGCTGTGAATATTGTCAAAATGACAACACAGGGTTTAGAATGTTACATAAACTCGTTTGATAAAGCAGCAGCAGAGTTTGAGAAAGCTGACTCAATTTTGATAGTTCTACTGTGGGTGAAATGCTATCAAACAACATCACAGAAATGTTTTGTGAAAGGAAGAGTCAATCAATGTGGAAAACTTAATTGTTGTCTTATTTTAAGAAATTGCTGCAGATGCCACCACCCTGATTAGTCAGCAGCCATCGACATCCATGCAAAATCCTCCACCAACAAAAAGATGATGACTCAGGATGGCTCAGATGATGATTAGCAGTTTTTCAGCAATAAAGTGTTTTAAAATGAAGATATGTACATGGTTTTTTACTCATAATGCTACTGCACACTTAGTAGACTTCAGTATAATGTAAACACAATTTTTATACATGCTGGGAAACCAAAAAATTTGTGTGACTCACATTATTTCAATATTTGCTCTATTGCTGTAGTCTGAAACTAAATATTGCCAAGATATGCCTGTAGTTTGACCAAATGTTTATGAGAATAAACTTCCACTTGAGACACTAACTTACTATTATATTCAGTGTTTACAGTGTAAACATTTCTGTCAACTTTTTTCTTTTTGCAAATTCAGTAACAGCCTATTTGGGGGAGGAGGAATAGGGCAGAAAAGAGACCAGGAGCATTACCTTGATTTCAATTTGCATGCAAGATAGTCATTAAGTATTATAGCAACTTTTAAATTTTGTCAGTATTTGGAGGCCCATGATATGACTCACAGGAACCTGGGAATTAAGGAAATAAGACTGCATTCCATAAGTTACATTTCAAGGTCAACACCTAACAGATATAGTCTTTACATAAGAAAGTCACTCAAACGAGGTTGACTGCTCCCAGGCAATTTGAATGTAACTGTAACCCAGAATTCACTAACTGAATGCCTGTAGTCCAAGCAGCTGATCAGAGAAGCATATGGAACAGGACATAACATTCTTCTCGTCCACAAATGTACGCACTTCCCCCGTATTTCTTGACAGGTGGGCACCTCTTCATCTAATTTACTGTTCTTCTTTCTCTGAAAAAACAATAAATATTTTTTTCTTTCTTTCAAATTTCCTATCCAGGGGAAAAGCAAAGAACACACCAAGTTAATGGCAAATGACACTTGGCCAGAGGAGCAGAGACTCCAGCAAGCTGCAGAACACACAACCTACCTAGAGGGGCAGCCACCCTGCGTTTGCAGCTCATTGTTGCCGGTTGCAAATAACTGCCTGGTATTGGCAGATCTCCTATTTTTTGAGAAAAGCTGAAAATCTAGAATTATTAAAGTATCCCAACTTACAAATACTGTCTTCAATTTCTTTAAAACACTGAAGGGCAAACTAAACAGTCTGTGGGTTGAATTTGACCCAAATTCTCCACTCAGCAACCTGGAATATAATACAATTGAATATATTAATATTTTATGAGCATATCTAAAGCAAACAGGAGTTGCTAAAAAATGAATGGCCAGCTATACAAGTGCAGGTATGGTAGAGTCATAGCACCTGCTGGAGTGTGTCTACAGGAAGACTGTCATCCACTAAATGCCTGAGTATTTCTTATCTCAACACTTAGTTCTAATGATAAACCCACTTTGCATTAATTGGATAATGGTACAGCTATAGTATGTATTTTTATATGTTACATAAAATATACATATATTTTCATATGTATGTATACTGCTATAGTATGTATTTTTCTGTGTTACTGGATTTTATTTGCTTATTATTTTGTTTAGGAGTTTTGCTTTTATTTCCATGAGTGACACTTCCTTTCATTTTGTCTTTTCCACACTTCTCTGTTTGAGTTTTGATGTGAAGGTTATGCTGCCACATATGGATACTCCAATATCTGAAGTCTTTGTGGATCTGTTTGTTTTTTTTTTTTTGTGGATTTTGTTGGTTCTTGCTCAAGTTCTCTTTGTATATATGTGTGTGTTCCTTGTTATCTGCTGTTGTTGGTTTTTTTGTCTGTTTGTTTTTGAGACAGAGCCTCAAGTTGTCCTCCAACTCTTGGGCTTAAGTGATTCTCTTGCCTCAGTCCCCCAAATAGCTGGGACTACAGGTGCCCACCCGAATTTATTTATTTATTTATTTATTTTGGTTGTAGTTGTCATTGTTTGGTGGGCCCAGGCTGGATTCAAACCCGCCAACTCTGGTGTATGTGGCTGGCACCTTAGCAGCTTGAGCCACAGGCGCCGAGCCTATCTGTTGTTCTTGAAAAATTATTTGTACGAATATTTTGAGGCTTGTGATGAAGTTAACTTCCTTTAAAAAGATTTGCAATACTTATTCCAGGCACCTGACATCTCAATAAGTGTGATATAACCCTAACCTATGTTGAAGACCTGAGGTTTCCTGGACTACTCAAGAAATGCAAACCGTCAAGATTACAGACTGTGGAACGGCTGGTTTAAGTATTGTTCTCTCTTCTCCTAAGTATGTAGTCCTTTGACATCTCAGTATTTTTTATGGCAAGTGTCTCCAAGTGCCCCGTTAATTTTGGGGACAAAGGGCTTTGATTTCTATTTCTGTTGACTTAAGATGCCATAAAAATTAAAGTTTAAATTTCAGAGTTTGGAAGATGTTCAAACAGCAAAAGTATCTTTCATATTCCCTTAACTCTGGGTTGTTCTTTTCTCTTCTCTTTTGGCCTGGTAATTCCTTATCTTGTTGGTACTTTGTTCTTCATTTCATCTGTTGTTGTTTTAAGTTTTTGTAAGCAGCAGATTTAGTCCATTCTGAGGCCAATATTAATAGACACTGAAATTCCTTCTCTGTTCATTTCCACTGTATGAAAACTTTCAAGCTGTACCAGTAGTTATTTTTAAAATTCATTTCAACAAAAATATAAAAATGTATGTGGTCCTCTCTACAGTATTCTTTGGATTTTTATGTTCCTTGATTGCTAGTGGAGTTAGTATTTTGTGTGTTTAATGGCTATTTGTATTTGTCTATTGTTGAAGTACCTGTCATGTGCATAAAGCTAATCTGTGTGTGGAGTTGGAGAGGTAACAGTAGTCGCATTGTGTGAATTTTGGGGAATTATACCAAGAATTTTGTTCTTCATGGTAAGATCAATAGAAGGCATTAAATGAGTTTAAGCAGCAGAATGATGTGGTCAAATTTGCATTTTTACCACTGATAGAGGAGTGGTAAGAGGGAGGGAAGTGTGGATATGGGGTGGAAGGGACAAGTGAGCCATTCAGCTCACAGTGCTCTTTATGCCTGTCTGTGTACCACAGAACTCCACCCACTCCACCCTGACCCCTTACTTCTAATAGCCTTTCGACTCTCTGTGAGCTTCCTCCACTTCTCTTCTACTCTGGGAACTCTTCCACTGTGCCCACCATGTAATTTATGGCCTATTATCCGTAAAATGTCCTGAGTTCTCAGCCTAGATTTTAAGCCTTTCACCTTGCTCGAATGAAAATCTGACTCTCTGGGGATGACCACTTTGGAGTGCTGGGCAATTCTTTCCTTGCACTGGGCCTGGAAATGGAGGAGGTCTTATTCTCTTCCTTCTCTCCTTCCAACTGGCTGATTTTGAATCTTACGTAATCAAATGTTACCACTCATCTTTATTGTTGGTAACACTCCTCATTTCTTTACACTTTTAACTCCTAAATTATATAATTTACTCTAACACAAGTCAGTCACCAATTCTGGATGATTTCAACATACAGCACCAGGGTCACCTAGTTCTTTGAAGTCTTCTCCTTCCCCCGTGTCCCCTAATTGCACCTTCAGGAATTTTATTGTCATTGATAACTGCATCTCCTCCATAATCTGAACTGCATGTCTTTCACTCCAAATACTACCTCTTATCTTCCCCCACCTCTCTCCTCCCAGCATTCTGTATCATTCCAGCCAATCTATTGATCCCCCCTCATTTCCACTGATTGCACCACTTTTTCACTCTTCCTCTCTCATATTTTTATTTAATCCTTTTCCCTCCCTAACATTCATGATTAGTTATCACAAGCCCTTACTTGAATACACATTTAATTCTCTTACCCCTCTCTAACTCTGTACTCTTCTTTTGATGAAACTACATTCTGCTTAAGTCCACTGTTCTACCGTTCTGCACCTGCCACGGAGCAGCTAAATTGGAGACAGGAGGAAGACACGTGACCTAGTTTCCTGGTCTTGTTGAAATTCGTGATCATGAATCTCAAGTGAGCCCTCCGTGCTGTCAGGTAAGCATTTTATACATCCTTAGGCCATTCTGTTTCTTGCTCTTCTAGATGATTACTTCAGGCTTTTCCCATTTTGCTGAAACCGCAACATCTCTTCTAAGGTCAGCTGATGACCATGCTGCCTCTTTTACAGAGAAAATGAAACCAATCAGAAAACTTACATGACTCCCACCATTACATTTACTTACTCCAAAGCATTAGCACCCCCCTTCCTGTCTATCGGCTACCACAGGTGACTTAACTGTATTCCTATCTACGCTCAGTTCCCTATTTGTTTATTAGATGCTATCTCCTCTTGTCATGTCAAACACAGTATTCTAGCAATTCTCTCCTCTTTCTCCTACAGAGTATTTTTTTCATTTTCTGCTGGATCGTTACAACTAACTTTAATCAAGTATGTTGACTTCACTTCCCTCAACAAATACCACTCAATTTCTTTGCTTCACTTTGTAACATAACTCCTTAAAAATATTGTCTGTACTCATTGTCTTAAATTTCCCACCTTCCTTTTTCTCTTAAAAACCATACCAACAGGTATTCGCCATCACTTCATGGAACTGCTTTCTTCAAGATCACTGGTGGTCTTCATGATGCCAAATTCACTGGTTGATTTTTTCATATTCTTCTTTTTTTTTTTAATTTCTGGGGACTCATTGAGGGTACACAGTACCAAGTTACATTAATTGCTTTTGTGCAGGCTCTCTTTTATAAGGACTCTCTTATAATTGTGTCCTGCCCCCTCGCCTTGTTTAACCTATCAGCTGTATTTGCCATAGTTGACCAATCCTATGGCCTTGGTTAATCTTCTTCTATAGCTTCCAGGATTTTCTATTTTAGTCCACTAACCACACATTCTCCTTTGCAGGCTTTTCCTCTTCCCACACTCTTATAATGGTAGGTGTGTCCCAAGACTCAGTCCCTATTCCCCTTCCCATCTCTATCTACAGGATCTACCTTGGTGATCTTGTGTTTACTCTTGACTTTAAATATTTATTTGCTGATGACTCACATATATCTCTGGCTCAGATCCCTTTTCCAAACCCCAACTCATATTTAACTTGTCAATTATCTCCAGCCAGATGTCTTATAGACATCTCAAACTCAACACGTCCTAAACTCCCGGTCTCAACCTCTCTCTCTCTCTGTGGCACGTGCGGGGGTGCCATATATACACACATATGTATACATACACACAAGACCGTCTATATCAGCAGCCTTTCCCATTGCAGTTGATAGTAATTATAAGCTTATCAATTCATCTCAGTTGCTCTAGCCAAGAAACCTAGAGTCATTTCAGACTCCTCCTCATTTATACCCCATATCTAGTCCATTAGGATCTCTTGATAGCTCTACTTTCAAAATACATCTAGGATCTATGCTGTTTCTCAGCACCTGCGCTGGGAATTCATGCCACCATCATCTCTTTTATGATTATCTCAATTTTCTCCTAATAGCTCTTCTGGTACCCATATAAAATTATTTTCAGATAATTGGCCTGAGTGATCCTTCTAAAAAGTTAGGTATGATTACACAGCTTAAAACACTGTAGTAATTGCCCATTTCATACAGAATAAAGCCCAAATCTTCCCAATGGCCCGTAAGACCCCACATAATCTGCTGTCTCAATCATTATCTTTCTTTTCCTTCACCCTCTCACTCAGCTTCAGCCACACTGAAGGAGGCCACTCTGGCCTCCTTGCTCGTCCTCAAACTTTCCAGGTGTAACCCAAACTGGGGGCATTGTTCTTGATGTGCCTGCTTCCTAGAATATTATTTTTCCAGGTATTTTTTTTGTCTAATTCTCTTACCTCCTTGAAGTCTTAACAAATAAAGCCTAGGCCCTAAACAGTAGATGTTCCACCTCCCAACACTTCCAGTTTTCCTCTGCTCTCATTATCTTTCCCTTTTTCATACTTAGCACTTTCTAACATGTAAGGCAATGTACTTATTTTTTTTTTTTTCTGTTTTGTTTTTTACTTCAAAATAAGATATGTGCAGTGTACGTAGCAATTTGTTCATAGTTCTTTTTTATTTTTTATTTTTATATTTATTTATTTTTATTGTTAAATCACAGCTGTAATGTGCTTATTTTTTTAGGTTTAATTTTTATTATTTGTATTCTCCTGCCCGAATATAAGCTTGACTGAGGAAACAGATATATTTGTTCCCTGATGTATCTAAACACCTAGAACAGTGCTAGGCACATGGTAGGAACTTAATAAATGTTACTTTATTTATTTTTGCCTAATATTACTGCCTCTGAAGAGTTAAATGTTTGTTGCATGAAAAAAAAAAAAATAGAATGAAGACTCCACAACCTGACCAACATATATGTGGAATAAAGTAAATGATAAAGGATGCATCTCATTCAATAGGGAACTGGGTTATTTAACAAATGGTGGTCAGTTATCCATTTGCATGTGTACAAGGTGGATTTTTTTTTCTTTTTTTTTTTGTAGTTTTTGGCTGGGGCTTGAACCTGCCACCTCTGGCACATGGGGCCGGTGCCCTACCCCTTTGAGCCATAGGCACCGTCCCAAAGTGGATTTCTTTACATATCAGTTACCCTCAGAAAGGACCATTTTGGTGGAGTTTGCGATTAGAGGAGATATTTGAATGAATGTCTTGAGGGGTAGTATATGTGGAAGCAAATGAAAATAACTCTTAGCAGCACTTTGAAAGGGATAGTGAAAGTAACTGGAGGGGAATAATAACATCTTAGCAGATTTTTTTGTCTTTCTGTGTCTCCTTGTTTTTAAGTCAGCAGGAGCAAGGTGAGAACATGCCTACACCGTGATGGCCAGGATTCAGTAGAGAGCATGATACTGGGAACATGAAACCGGGGTGCAAAATTAACAATATGAAGTGTCTGAGACAGTGCCAGGGGATGAGATCCAAGCTTAGGGGCATTTGCCACTGCATCATAAGGAGCTCTGCCTAGTACGGTAGGAGGAATCTTCCTGACTTGTCATAATCTCAATTTACCCCATCTTACTATCACTAACAAAGTAACAACTTGTCTCTCACATATATTACTAATATATTTTCCAAGGTTGTATAATATTTCACTTTGTTAAAAAGGACTCTGGGTTTCACACTATAGTTAAAACATGTTAAAGAATTTCACCATTAGGCATAATTTTGGTTTATTGGTTTAAAAGAAATATTTTTGTTTACTGGGTGTGGTGGCTTATGCCTGTAATCCTAGCACTTTGGGAGGCCAAAGCAGGAGGATTACTTGAGGCCATGAGTTCATGACCAGCCTGGGCTACAAAAAACAGAAAAATTAGCTGGATGTTGTGGCATGTGCTGGTAGTTCTAGCCACTTGGGAGGCTGTGGCAGGAGGATCACTTGAGCCTGGGAGAATGAGGTTGCAGTGAGCTATGATGATGCCACTGCACTTTAACCCGAGCAACAGAGCATGGTTCTCTTTCAGAAAAGTAAAAATAATCAATAAGTAAATACTGTTGTTGTATTACGAACTTTTGCTCCCACTTCACTTGGAGGTTTAAGCTGCTGCTCTCCAAATCAGGTATAAAGTTTAATTCTATTAAAATTCTATCAAAATGTCTTCGAGGCACAGCAAGATGATCATTCAGTTGTTTTCTACTTTGATCTTTTAACAGGGTGAATTATAGTACTAGGTTTTCTAAATTTGAACCATATTTACATTCTTAGAATAAATCATACTTGGTTATGGTATTTAAAAAAATATAACACTAGATTTGTTTTTTATATTTTATTAAGATTATTGCATATATATTCATAATGACAGCTGTCTCTTGTTCTTTGTACCTTTTTGTCAGATATCGGTTTTAGAGGAAGGAACACAATTGATGTGAATGGGACAATTAGTGTTTGGACTCATCAGCTCCTCATCCACCCCCAAATAGCAGGGAAGGACATCAGCCTTCTCTATTGGTGCTGAACCTGGGTGTCAGAATTACCAGCAAGAAGTAGAAGAATGAATACTCCTCTTTTTCAGGTCATCTCATCTCTGTTTTAGGAAGTTACCAGGATGACTGGGAGCCAAGGCTATAGTATTTTTCATTAAGCTCCCTTTCATCAGACTTATAATTGGAATCAAAACCTCCAAGATTCATTAGCTTGCTGTTATTCTAATAAGAACATATTTACCTTGTTCTGGATTTTCTGGGTATTTAGAGACAAACTGGGGGTGCTGCACTTGATCATCAGACTAACAGTCCTTAAAGCAATTTATTCAAACTTCTTTTTAAAGTGTTTTCACATAATGTCACACAACAAAATTGTGAAACACATAGCATGGCTATCAAAATACTCCATATCCTTTCCCCAATTTTCTCCCTCTACTCTGTTTTTCCCTGAAACTGGAGGTAACTCTGGTCCACTTATATCTTCACCTGTATGTTTTTGGTGACATCTTTCTACCATAGTTGAATAATGACGTAGTTGGCTTCTGACTCATGGCTTCCAGCCTACCTATTCTTCCCACGGTGTCCTTGGGACCACCCCATTGTCCTCTCATGTTCTGCCCACACAACAGATGAGACATCTTCAGAAACAAAGTAACAAATTTTTCATGGAGTCTCAAACCAGAGCATCCAAGTTCCTATACCAGCCATTGGACTATCCTCCTACTATCTTTCCAAGCGCCCATATACACGTTCCCATTGAATTAGCATTTACATTCAGTTCTTTCTCACACATATAATAAGCAGATAGAAAGGCTTTAATTCTGCTTAAGATGAGATCGTAAGAGAAATTCTAGGCTTTTAGGAAAATAACATTGCTTCTCCTCTAATGATGTTTTGTTTCTTTTGCAAGACTCCCATTCTCACAGGTTTAACTCACACCTCTGTAGAGCTCTGGCTTCTCTCCCAAGTTCTCTCCAAGTTTTCAACGTCTGGCTTCTCTCCCAAGTTCCTGTCCAACTACCCACTGAACTTCTCTGTCTAGATATTCTTTTGTAATCTGAAATCTACAATGGCCCAAAATATGCTCACATCTTTCCTCCTGGCTTACTCGTTCTTTTCCTGGTGACTAATCACCCAAAATTCAGTGGTGTAGTCATCTGTGAGCTGTCCTCTACCTTCTCCTCATTCTTGGCATGGCTGTCCTGGGGCGGTCGTTCACCTCTGCAATGATTCATCATCACCTTCTTTGCATTTCCATGGCCACCACCTCAATACTGGCAGAGGCCTATTAAAACTTTAAGGTTCCTTCCTCTCCTGCACAGTATTCACATTTAAAACTGTAATGTACATATTCACTGAAAGTGACCTTTTTGTATCTGTAAAGCGTCTCAGCTTCACTGTTTTTCTAAGTTCATCGTTAGTGAAAATAGTTCAGCTATTCTAACCTTACCCAGACTAATAAAATTATTTTGTTTTTTTTTAACTCTGTTATTGTGTCTCTTCTTTTTGATTTGCTTTATTCTCTTCTGTAAATTAACATTCCATGGTTATAAATCTTTTCTCCCCAGAAATTTGAAATGTTCCCTCTAACCTACCACTATTCATATGGCAATGGCATCTCAACAGACCACAAACTGCCTTTCAAACCATTTCTTATGATTCATATTCCAGTCAAGTTGGATTAATAGAGTCCCAGACACCCCTTGTTACTCTTCCTCTAAGCTTTGTTTATGCTGAATTCCCTCTGACTAGAATCTCTTCTCGACTTTCCCCTAATTTTTCTTGTAACATTCTAGTTTCTTTTCAGGCCCCATTTCAAATGTTCTCTTTTTTTAATGCATCTCCCTTTCATCACAAAAACAAAGCAAACAAATGGAATTGGAGAAGCTAATCTCTCCTTAGATCCCACATACACTTAAGGCTCTCTTTTGGCGGCTGGTATATTTTACATTCTATCAGAGTGTATATGATTTTTTTCAAAGGCATAGGTCAGATTCTCAACTCATTTTACTTCACTTTACTAATAGATACACATATTGTTTTCTTAGATTCAATGCTATTAAAGCCGTCTCTATAGGGTTAGTGTTCCTAAAGTTTATTTGCTAGGTCTACTCCTTTGAAACCCAGAATGCAGCTTCTTCTTGAAATAATCTAAATAGACATTAAGCTCTCAAAAGCCTATTTGATCTTTAAAATAATGAAAGAATAGAAAACTCAATCAAGGTGCACAATAATGATTGTATCTATAGGGACATGAATTCAGACTTCCAATATGGGACTTTTCTCATCATCTATTCTCTACTCTCCATACTTGACATAGGAGTCTATAGACAACTATAACTTTTAGTTCTAATAAACTAGTGTGGATGCCTATGCCCTGGGGCAAAAACCCTGAAAGGGTGAAGGGGTAGAGAGCACTTTAGTATGGGAAGAACTGTGAGCTTATGCTCAGAATGGTATTTTGAAGGGAAGAGGGGAGGTGAAGGCTCCTCTATTTAGGCTTCCTTTTCCTTCCCCTCTTTGGTTTGTTCCCCATCTTGCTTTCATGAACTCCTGTAAATGTGCTCTTAGATTCATGACCACTTATAACTAAGAGAAAGAGACCCCAATGATTATTTAGTCTCCTCATCTCCAATTTGTAAAGCAAATTAGAAGGTTCAGCAGCCTTGGGAGTGACTGGCACAGAAATTGTAGACCAAATCTTCAGTTTGTTTTTCATTTCTAATTAGGCTTCCCACAGTTGCTGGGAATATATACTATTCTATTTCCTCGGTTTCAAAAGGCTTAATAGTCCTTCTTGACTGTAGGCATATGACCAAATCTCACATATCCTAGGGTGCCCTTTAGGCCAGCTAAATTCTGTTCTAAAAGAGGCATTATAAAATGAGAAAAACATTAAAGAATAATATTTACATGAAAAATCATATCATTATGGGATTTCTTCACATATATATGGTATGGTATTGCTGAAGGTGGGAGGGACTGTAAGTGTTTCATTGCTTCAGGATCTGAAGATCTAGTCCTGATGCCTGTTGAGCCACAGTGATCTGTTGTGAACTCCACATACACGGACACATCTGAGTCTACACCTGCTTCCTCATCCTTCAGTCCACAGAGGTTCATGTTCCTCATTTTCCTCAAAGCTGATCTTTTCATTTATATGGCTATTTGTAATCTATATTTGACTAGATGTTTGCCTTTCCATCCTTAAAAATTATAAACAAAATATATCTTCTTCCTAACCTTCATTTTTTATTGTTGTTATTAATAGTGTATGTACCTGATTTGCAGGCTGCTAACCCCAATGTTGAAGAGTTGGGCTGGTCTCTGCACACTAGCGCTAGTGATAATACTAACCACAATTACTAGTGCTACTGATAATACTAACTATAAATTATGGTGTTTTTCTGCTCTCCTTTTCGTGGTTCTATAGGATTCTGGCACCTCACGTTAAGTAAAAAATGAAATAGACGAAAAATGTAATCCTATATCTTGCTAGCAACAGCTGGAGATATGGTGGTGGCCAAAAGGACAAGGGAAGGTTATAAATTAATCAAGATTCAAAACAATAGGTGTCTCTGGTATTCATTATAATGCAAATAAAACTAGTTGCTAACTTTCCCTAAATTTGAAGGATACAACTCTCACCTAGACTTTGACTTCTTCCTATTTTAAATTCTGCTAATCAGTCTTATCTTTTAACATGCTGTTGAATTTCAAATTAATGGGCTTCTGCTTCATTAATACTTGTAAAATTATCGAATTGCTCATTCAGGAGAAACTTGCTAGCCTTGGGCTCCCCTCCCCCCTTTTTTCTCTTTTTGTAAACCAAAAATGCTAAGTGGAGAGTATTTTTCATCTGTTCTATAACATATTTTCTTCTTTTTTCCTTACTTCTCATTTCATTTGCCTTCTCAACACTTTTAACTCTTTGGAAACAGCTATGGAGCCCATCCCAACTCCCAAACCCAAACACATCCCCTCACAGCTGGGTGGGAATTAGTGAAAGAGTAGGGGATGTCAAGGGCAGAAAAGCCTGTTTTGGAGAGTTATTGACTCTGCTCAAGATGAGGCACTTTTGTTTCAATGACTTCCATCTAAACAAGTCATTTGTTTCATTTGATGTCTTCATGTGCAAATTGTTAACTCTCCCTGTGACTGACATTTGGAATGGCTTGCTTTACACTATGTGAATTTGTATTTTTAAAATTCTTGGCTCTGCACCTGTAGCTCAGTGGCTAGGGCACCAGCCACATACACCAGAGTTGGAGGGTTTGAACCCAGCCTGGGCCTGCCAAGCAACAATGACAACTACAACCAAAAAATAGACAAGCGTTGTGGCCGGTGCCTGTAGTCCCAGCACCTTGGAAGGATGAGGGAAGAGAATCACTTAAACCCAAGAGTTTGAGGTTGCTGTGAGCTGTGACGCCACAGCACTCTACCAAGGGCAACAAAGTGAGACTCTGTCTCAAAAAAACCAAAAACAAACAAACAAACAAAAAAAACTCTTAGGTAAATTTTAATTAGTGCTATGACTTATAAAAATGGAACAACATTAAGCAAAGTCTAATGGTTCTTCTCTCTTATGTAACAAAAAGGGTTCCCCTTTCTCGAGGGATCAGAATAAGTGGGTTTAGTTGAGCAAGACCAGGTCTTAGAGTGGAAATAAGCTTTTCAAAGAATGAAAAGTGATTACCTTGGTATCAGAGGCAACATGATTTACTTGTCCCGGGTGCTCAGTAGACATGTCTATCAATGCCCAAGAATCTTTTGGACAGGAATCTGAGCAGATGGTGCCTGAAAGCTCATCTCCCTTGCTTCCCTTTTTCCCTAACTCACTTCTCTTTCTTTCTTCTTTCTCAACTCTTTTCTTGGAACCACGTAAGTTAGAACATTGGGTCCCAGTAGTGTATACAATGAGGATAGAAATATTCCGCAGTGACTAGAGGACTCTCCTACAGGACACAGTTGTGTGGCTTCTTATTGCCCAAGGGCCTAATATCAGTGGCATCTTCCTACACTCACTTCTCAATTTATTTTGAAAACCAAGATTGGAAGGAGATAGTGCTCTTTGCTTTTTTTCCCATTTCATAGCTGACATTGTTTACTCTTATGTATTGGCTTTTTTTCCCCTCAGCTCTATCCATCTGGTATCATTATAAGGATCTTATCACTAATTATTACAGACAGGCAGAGAGGGACGAATGAAAATAAGGGTTTTTAAAATCTGTGTAACCTGGGTCAATTATTTCATCTTGAGTCAAGAGAAGTCAATGTCCTCATCTGAAACATAGGAGGGATTTGACTCACTGGATTGTTGTGGGGATAAAATGTAATATATTATGTAAAGCAGTCAGCACAGTGCTGGAAATAGTAAGCACAGAAGGTAGCTATTATTATAATTGCTATATAGTAAATTCTGATTCAGTAGGTTGGGTGGAGGCTGAGAACCAGTACTTAGGTGATTCTGAAGCAACAGCATTCCCTGTATTTTCAATATTAATAAAGTAAAAAGAGGTCATAGACTTAAATGTGATAGTGGATATACTTTTTATATCCAGTGATTAAGGAAATGACAATGACAAAGTTGATCTGAACTTAATAATGCTTTGAAATAAAT
The DNA here is from genome assembly GCA_963574355.1 of Loris lydekkerianus. NCBI lineage: Eukaryota > Metazoa > Chordata > Mammalia > Primates > Lorisidae > Loris > Loris lydekkerianus. The sequence continues at coordinate 42,864 of CAUYPK010019570.1, forward strand.
TTGTTGAACACAATGATTAGATTTGAAATAGTAGTAAGTATATATGATAGATGTTCTATATTTAGCTGAAGGACAATGCCCACTTAGTATTACATATCTTTTTTAACAATGCATTGAGAGATTCTTTCTAGGTCCTATGCCAGGTTAGAAGTCAGGGTGCTAGACTACTTATCTCATACCCAAAGAATTCTATGGAACATGATAAATATTTTGCAATAAAAAAAAATTATTTGGCATAAAGTTAATAGATATTTACCTAAGAAAAATGGATGGCTTGGTGCCTACAGCTCAAGCAGCTAAGGCGCCAGCCACATACAGTTGGCAGGTTCGAATCCAGCCTTGGCCTGCCAAACAACAATGACAACTACAACCAAAAAATAGCTGGGCATTGTGACGGGCACCTGTAGTCCCAGCTACTTCGTAGGCTGAGGCAAGAGAATCGCTTATGTCCAGGAGATGGAGGCTGCTGTGAGCTGTGATGCCACAGTACTCTACCCCTGGTGATAGCTTGAGGCTCTGTCTCAAAAACAAACAAAAAAGAAAAATGGCAATATATGTCTACACAAAACATGTACATAAATGTTTACCTTTATTTAAAAGGGCCCCAAACTGGAAAAAAACTCAAATATTCATTGTTTGGTGAACAGATAAACAAATTATACTACATACATTCTGTGATAAAAAGAAATGAATTACTGAGACAACACAAATGGATCGCAAAGACATTACCAAGCAAAAGAAGCAAACACAAAATCTTATGTATTATATAATTCCATTTATATAACATTCTGCCAAAAAAAAAAAAAAAAAGAAAAAGAAAAAAACCTATAGAGAAATAATTACATTAATGATTGAGGTAACTGAGGTTAGGTCAGGGGATTGAAACTACGTAGAAGCCCAAAGGAAACTTAAGAAGCAAGGAACTAGTCTATATTTTGATGATGTGATGGTTACATGACTACACACATTTGTCAATCCTCATAGTGCTACATACTTAAAGAGGGTGAATTTTATTGCATGTAAATTATGTCTCTGTAAACCTGACTAAAAAAAAAAAACTAAAAAACTTAACTAAAACAAATTAAAAAAAAACCCAAGTGGTCATATATACATTTTTATGAATAGATATCAAATATATTTTATATATTTATATATAATATGTGAAGATATATTTTTCTTTTTTCAGCTTGATTTTTTTCATTTTGTGATTTTAATATTTAATCCTTGCTGGTATATGTAAATCAAATTCATTCATTTTAATTGATATTTGGTATCTTATTATATTAATAAGCTATTAATACATAATGTGTATTATTTAATATGCCCACAATTTATTTACCTACTTCCTTATAGACAGATATTTTAGTTGTTTCTAAACTTTCCTTGTTACAGTGAACAGCCAAGGTCATGTCTTTCGGTGCATATGTGCGCACATTTCTCCAGGCTCACCCCTTTGGATATAGCAATAACTATCTCATTGGTCTCCCTTCAGCCACCCTTGCTCCTTTCTTATGTTTTATATCCCACAGAGCAGCTGGAGAAAACCTTTAAAAATCTACATTGAATAACCTCTTCCTCAAAACAGCATGGTATTGGCACAAACATAGAGAGGTAGATGTGTAGAACAGAATTGAGAATCAGGAGATGAACCCAGGCACTTATTGTTATTTGATCTTTGATAAGCCTATCAACAATATAAATTGGGGGAAAGATTCCCTATTAACAAATGGTACTGGGAGAATTAGCTGGAGACTTGTAGAAGACTGAAACTGGACCCACACCTTTCACCATTAACAAAAATTGATTCTCGCTGGATAAAAGATTTAAACTTAAGACATGAAACTATAAAGATGCTTGGAGAGAGTGCAGGAGAAACACTTGAAGAAATTGGCCTGGAAGAATACTTTATGAGGAGGACCCTCCATCCCCCCACCCAGAGCAATTGAAGCAACACCAAAAATACATTACTGGGATCTGATTAAACAAAAAAGCTTCTGCACAGCCAAGAACACAGTAAGTAAAGCAAGCAGACAGCCCTCAGAATGGGAGAGGATATTTGCAGGTTATGCTTCTGACAAAGGTTTGATAACCAGAATCCACAGAGAACTCAAACTTATTAATAAGAA
>CAUYPK010019572.1:0-19314 GCA_963574355.1 Loris lydekkerianus
CCCATTCAACCGTTGGCCCCCCCCCCGCCGGGGGGCGGGGGGGGGGCGCGGCGCCCCGGGGGAGAGCAGTGGACCAAGGAAGGAATCTTCATGAATAGTCATTTAAGGGATAGATGGAACAGGGTCAAAGAGTAAGAGAAAAACCAGGAGAAGGATTGCATGGGCGTCTGGGGTTAGTAGTGAGAACAGCAATTTATTAAGAGCAACGTGTTAGTAGTGAGAGCAGCAGTTTATTACATTAAGAGCAACGTGTGTGTGTGTGTGTGTGTGTGTGTGTGTGTATAATAAAGAGAATGAAGCCAGGATAATTGATTGTACTTGCCCACACCCATATAGCTAATAAGGGGGATGGGGAGGCAGGGAGCTAGAGTCAAACCTAGGACCATCTGGCTCCAGAGCTCAGTAATTAGCAGTTCGAGGTGCCACAGAGAAACTGAAGAAACTAGAGCTGAGAAATAGCAATTACATCTTAATAGACTCTTCAAGGGCAGTTTCAGAATAAAGAATGAGGCCAGTTTTCTGGATTTTAAGGAAAGAATGAGATAAGAAAAAGTAAATTTAGGGTGGTGCCTGTGGCTCAGTGAGTAGGGCCACGGACCCATATACCAAGGGTGGCAGGTTCGAACCCGGCCCTGGTCAAACTGCAACAAAAAAAATAGTGAGGCGTTGTAGCGGACACCTGTAGTCCTAGCTACTCGGGAAACTGAGGGAAGAGAATCGCCTAAGCCCAAGAGCTGGAGGTTGCTGTGAGCTGTGATGCCACGGCCCTCTACCAAGGGCGACAGAGTGAGACTCTTGTCTCTTAAAAAAAGAAAGAAAGAAAGAAAGAAAAAGTACATTTAGACTACAGTTGACTCAAGCAGCACAAGCTTGAACTGTACCGGTTCAACTTACATGCAGATGTTTCAACTAAACACTGTAGTGGAAAATCTAACTTTCAATTGGTGTGAAGCTTGCGTACACAGGCCAATTTTTTTTTAATCTGTGGGTTCCACAGGCCAAGTATGGGACTTGCGTATACACAGATTTTGGTATATGCAGAGGCCCTGAAATCAATTCCCCATATATACCAATGAACCACTGTAGCTCCAGAAATTTCTCTGAGAATGAAAGTACATAATAAAATAAAAATATAAAAAATTTAATGGGATGATGTGATATACTCAAAGGTTAGAAAAAGCCAAGCAAGTTTTCAAGGAAATGTAGCTGAAGGTATTTTAGAACGCCAAACATCAACTGCAGTATTTTTTAGGGATTCAAAACAAATTCAAAACAGTACTCACTGTTTTTTATTTCATCTTTTGTGTGTGTGAGACAAGATTTTGCTATGTTGCCAAGGCTGCTCTCAAACTCCTGGTCTCAAGTAATCCTCCTGCCTCACCCTCCCAAAGTGTTGGCATTACAGGCATGAACCACTGCATCGGCCTATTGTGGTTTTTATGAGGCATTTACAAAATGGTTGAGACAATCGAGGTTTTGCTTGAAAAAAGTATAAAGAGTCCTCAGTGCAGTTAAGTTTATTCCCAGTAATACATAGTTTACAGCACTTATTCAAGGCCTTAGCCAGCACTGGCTTCATGTCTTAAAGCTTAACTGCTTCAAAATTGTTTCTCTCTCAATAGAGACCAGTCCTCATGGTATGGAAAGTGACTAGTCAACTACACTAGTCAACTACACTAACGTGAAACTACAGAGAAACTACAGAGAAACATGCTTTATTTTCACTAATCCTCAATTATCAGAAATTAGTGAAAAAAATTCTAAAGAAACAAGCAGAAAGTAAATCCCCACCTAAAAGGATGAGCAAGGGCTATTTTTAAATCTTATTTTAAAAGATGGTAAAATAGAAATAGCTTTAAATGTTGTGGTACTACTCCTTTAAAGTCAATTCCTTACCAAGTTATTTATACTTGATCTTAGCCAAGAAGTAATTACCAAATGATTTACTATGGAGAAAACAAAAGCCAGAGTAGAAAGCATGTTCCCCTAGAGGCACTTACTCAGTAACAAACTGAGGCAGTGAAATTTGTACCTATATTAAAATTTGAGAGCAATGGGTGGAAGCAATAAATATTTGCCTACAGCAATTCATTTAAATCACCGGGAGACTTTTGGATTCAGAACTCTGGGACCTTGAGAAAGTTGTTTACCCTACCTAACCATGATCTTTGAATCTGTAAATGAACCTAATTCCCACCTTCTTAGAAGGGCTGTAAGAATTGTCATAATCCCTGTGAATTGCTTACTGCAGCATATAGCCCATAATACGTATTCAGTACTTAGCTATCTTCATCAGTATGGAGGTAATTAATACTCTGGAACATAAGTAGAATCTTAGGGAGAGTATCTCCTTACCCCCCTGCTTCAAGTTTAGAATAAATGTTGCCAAGAAGTGCATAGCACTCAATTAGCTCCCCTTCCTACAATTTCCAAACAGCCTATCCTGAATGGTCACACATACACAGTCCATGATGGGCGATCTGCTGTCATCCTTTTGTTTCTTTATTCTAGCTTTTCTTGTAATAGGAGAATCCTCACAGTATTCAGTGTGTGGCTGTAGAATAAAGCTTTGGGACAGCATTGTCAAGGATGCCAACGAGAGTGTGTGGAAGATCATGAGACTCTGCTCACTGACCCATGTGACAGAATTCTTTTACTTTCAAGACATTCCCTTTTCATGGGCACCACCCTCTTTTCCCATCAAAAACAAAGTAAAAATACAGAATGATGCCTATAATATAGTGTTTTCCAAAATGGAATGAGCAATAGGACCCCAAGTCACTGCAGGGGTGATGCTGCGCAGGTGCGTAACTAAGCCAGGAAATCAGTTTCCACATCTTCATCTTCCACAGGTATTCTTTCCTAAAACCAGTGGAGAAAACAACTTATCCAACTTGGAAGGGGAGAAAGGACCCAAAACTCATCCCACATCTTATACTGGTGCATTGCCCCAGAGTAAAAACACTCCAACTGCCAAAAAAACAAGGGGGCAAATCAAAATCATGGGTCAAGGAAACCTGCTTTTACAATCTGTTGAAGGTATTTTAGCTCTTCAAATCCTTTTATACTGACAATACTTTACTTAAGGATCTGATTAGCCTTTACAGCAGTGTTCTGAGTTTAGAGCAACCAAAACAATGTAAGTTACTTATGCGGGTTTAAACATAACTTAACAAAAACCAAATCTGTCAAGATACACTAGATAAAACTCATACATAAACTGTTAAATGCCTTTAATATTCAGGATTCTATACAAGGTAGTTAAAACATTGTGTTTTCAGATCATGTCATGAAATCTTCAGTAACAGTCAATGTTCATTTCATCTAACAGCAAACAGTAAACTTAAATTTAGGGTGAAACATTTTTATATAAAACTTTAAAATGAACAAGGGCTTAATGACCACTTATTTGTAAATGCCTTTTTGTGTGTCTGAAGGATCCTTCATCACTAGTACGCTGTCCTTGACCCGAGAGAGATTTCTCTGCATGTTGTATACCACACCAAGCCTCTTTTTGACACTATAACCTCTGTCATCTTTTGTAACAGAACACACCTATGAAGTCATTTTAGCTATAGGAAAAATAGGAGTGGTGGTGTGAGGTGAGGTACTGGAGAGGTGATTACATTAGATTTTTACAAATGAAGTTTCACTAATAACCAGTTCATTGGTGATTATTAAAAGGGCTTGCATTCTTCTTCTGTCCTTGTATTTGTCATTCCTGTCACCTGGCCTCTGTTGCCATCATTATTAAATTTTTGACTAGGTAGTATGTAGTGTAAAATTCAAAGTCATCCCTCCCACAGACACCTAAATATTATGTTTTTTTGTGTGTGTACTTTCAGAGATATTTTAAACATTGTTTTCTCCTTGTCACGTGATTGCATACAATGCATACTATTTTGCACTGTGGTTTTTGTTTTCTTTTTTTGTTTATTTTTTTGGAAACAGAGTCTTGTTCTGTTGCCTCAGCCTAGAGTACAGTGGCATTATCCTAGCTCACAGCAACCTCAAACTCCTGGGCTCTAGCAATCCTCCTGCCTCAGCCTCCCGAGTAGCTTGGGCTATATGCACATGCCGCCCACCCAGGTAATTTTTCTATTTTTGGTAGAGACAGGGTCTGCTTCAGGCTGATCTTGAACTCCTGTCTTCAAGCAATCCTCTTGTTCAGCCTCCCAGCTTACTAGGATTACAGGCATGAACCATGGAGCCCAGCCTTCTATTTTGTTTTTTAAGCCTAGCCAAGTGAAGCAGTGAGAGTAGGGAAAAAACAAAGAAGACGGTAACAGGTCATGATTGATGAGTTGTAAATGCCACTGCATTTAGGCTAGCCTGCATCTTGATTTTTATTTAAAAATTTATCCATATCAATTCATACAGTTTTTTCTTTTTAAAAAATATCCAAACCATATTACACTGTGTGAATGCAACCATTTATTTAACCAGGGCTTTAGAGATAGGTGTTTTTTTTCTTTTTTTATTTCCAACTATTTCTTATTCTAAACAATACTGTTGTGAAAAACCTTGTTCACTTTTTTATTTCCCTTAATTCCAAGCACAGCTTGAGAGTCACAAGCAAGAGCATGGGTGCTGAGGAAGACTGCTGGGGTTTGACCTCCAGCGCCACCACTCCTCACCAGGTGTGTGTCCTTGGGCCTACTGAAGGACTTTGGGGTTAGTGGCTTGCCCTACTTAGAACAGTGCTTGCCCTAAACTAAACACAGTAACTGTTAATTTCTGCTCTTGACACTATTGTTGTTGCCACCATCATTATCTTTAGGATAAGTTCCCAGATGTGGTATTACTGGGTCACAAAGAAGGTATATTTCTAATTTCAATGGATATTGCCAAAATGGTCTTCATTGAAGTTATACAAATTTTACTTTCCAAATAGCAATGTACAAATAGAATGTGTTTCCCACATTTGTGTCAAGAGAGTTTTTGAATAGTTCGAGTAGAATAAGAGAACTGTTATCACAGTGTAGTTTTAAGTTGAATTTCTTTTTTAGTAAGAGGTGTAACACAGTTTCACGACTACCTCGGATTTCTTTTGGTGTGAATTGTCTGTCAATTCCTTTGCCCACTTTCTTTGAAACCAGGATGTTGAGTATCTTATGAATTGGTAGCTCTTTATACAGGGTGGCCCCTGAAGTCACCCCGAAAGTCATCATACACAAGGAAAATGGGAAATTGTAGCTAAACGTACCTTTATTTACAAAATATTCAGTATTGTCTTTTATTTAACTTTATTCAAATTAATATGAGGATACAATATTTAGGTTATATTTTTCTCACTTCCAGAGTAAGTAGAAAAGCCCCTCACCCAGGGGGCAGGTTATACACCCTCACAACATGCACATTAGAAAATATTCATTGTAAAATTCTACCAAGAGGTGGCCAATATGTAAAGAATATTTTGTAATAGGTAAACTAGTTCTATGTTGGTGGTAGGATTTGCAAATACTCTTTTGTCTTCTTCTTCTTCTTCTTCTTTTTTTTTTTTTTTGAGACAGTCTCACTCTGTCACCCAGGCTGGAGTGTAGTGGCACAGTCATAGCTCACTGTAACCTCAAATTTCTGGCTTCAAGCGATCCTCCTGCCTTGGCCTTCCAAAGTGCTGGCATTGTAGACATGAGCCACTGCACCTGGCTAACGTATTTGTGTCCATCTTTCACTTAGCTTTTGGTAGGACTAGCCACTCAGATTTTCTGTGTATTTTTCTTAACATAGCTGATTTTTGTTAACCTGTTTTATGGTTTCTGTAGACTATGTCATACTTTGAATGGCTTCCCCTGTACAAGATAATAACAAAATAATTTTCCCATGGTTTATTTTTATGGTTTTATCCTTTTCCATGTAACTCTTTCATTGATTTGGAAATTAGCATAGTGTAACTTTTGAGGTATAAATCCAAATTTATTTTAAGGTCGATACCCAGTTGTCTCAAATCATTTATTGAATGATATTTTTCTCTGAAATGACATGAGATGCCCACTTTAACATTATATTTAGTTACCATATTGAGACTTCTGTTCCTGGACTTGCTATTTAATTTCTGCACTTATAATACACTCTTTTACTTGTTGGGGCTTTATGTTTTAATATCTGACAGGGAATTATAATAGTATTTACACGTTACTCTTATTCAGGTATTTCTAAGTTATTCATGTTTGTCCCTCCCCCCCACCGTGGAACTTTAAAATCAATTTGCTAATACAAAAAAGAGATCTTAGTGTTTTGAGGGGACAGCAGTATTAAATTCAAAGATTAATTGAAGAGAACTGAAACTTTCATAATGTTTTCTTCTTATCCAAGAATTTGGTGCCTTTCCATTCATCTTAATCGCCCTCTGTGTCTCTCAGGAACCTTTTAAGTTTTCTTTATATAGCTTCCTTGTTTCTTGTTAAGTTTACTCCTTGATATTTTACTTATTTTTGTTCCTGGTATGTAGAGTCTTATTGTTTTCTAAACTGATTGCTGTGTGCATTTATGAAAACTATTTGCCCACTAATCTAAGCCCAACTACTTTACTGATTTTTCTTATCGCTTGTAGTAAGTTTTCAGTGGATTTTCTTGGGTTTCTAGGTACAGGATCATACATACCTTAGTAATAGTTTTGCCTAATTCTAAATATTTATACTTCTGTTTTTCTTTTATTTGTATTACTCAATACCTCAAAGGCAATCTTAGATAATAGTGACAACAGGTTTTCTTATCTTAGACAAGTCCCTGTTTTAAATGCTTGCATTATTTACTCTTAAGGATAACATTGGTTTTCAGGTTGAAATAGATATAATTTAATCATATTCTGAAAATTTTTACCTATTTTTGACATTTAAGAATTTTCAAATCATAACATATGTTAAATTTTGTCAGATGTTTAGCATTTATTAACATGATTATATACTTTTATTCTTTATATATATTATTAGCAAATCATATTCCATAAATATATGGATATGAATTACATTCCTAAATATGTGAATATTGAGCCACTCTTGAATTTCTGATATCAACCTTCATATATGTTGTATTTATAAAATTTTGATTTGCCTTGATGTTCCTAAATGAGATGATTCCAGTTCTCTTATTTTAGACAATTCTTACTGCATTTTGGTATCAATATTATGTTTACTTAATTTGAAAGAGTCTAGAAGTGTCTTCTTGTGTTCTATAACAATGTTAAGTTTCCACTGGAATTAACCACACTTTAAAAGTAGCTATTCAACAATTCCACTTGTTTCATTCTGAAATTAGTTTTTATAAATTATATTTTCTTAGAAAATTGTCCGTTTTAACTAGATTTTTATTTATTTTTTGGTCTAGATTTGAGCCAAGCGGTCATTTATTTCTATTCCTCCTCGTCTATTAATGTATTTAAGGCTATCACTTTTCCTCTGAGTAGTGTGTATGCTGAATCCTGGAGCTATTGCATGCAGTGTTATCATGATCATTTGCTAAATAGTCTTCAGTTAAATTTCTTCTCTGATTCAAGAGTTGTTTGAAAGGTTTGGAAGAGGTGGATTTTGTTTTGTTGTAATTTCAAATACTTCATTTTTCTGGTTTTGATTTTAGGTTCTAATTTTATACCATTATGGTATAGTTCTGTCTGTATTATTTTCAGTTTTGGAATTTAGTGATGCTTCTCTTGAGGCCTTATATATTTTGTCAATTATTGTGATAGTTTCACTGAAGAGCGTAGAACAGGAGATGTGTCCCTGCTTTTAAAGGACAGAGTTCAATATGTACTTTCATCAATTGTAGCATTGTAGCTTAGAATGCAGACTCCAGGAACCAGACTGATGGGAACCCAATCCCAGATTCACTACTGTGGTTTAATGCAAATTATTTAATAGCTCTGAGCCTCAGTTTCCTCATCTGTAAAATGGGTGTAATAATGTAATAGCATCTACTTCTTAAGGTTGTTACAAGGTTAATATGTACAAAACATTTAAAACAATACCTAGAATGAAATAAACACTGTGTCTGAGCTAGCTGTTATAATTGTTTAAATCTGCCTTGTTAATTATTTAGTTCTTCTAGAGCAGTACCACTGCCCAACTGAAATGTAAGTCATGTATGCAATTTTATGTTTAAAGTAGCCATGTTAAGAAAGTAATAAAGGCCAGATGCAGTGGCTCACACCTGTAATACTAGCACTTTGGGAAGTGAGGGCAGGAAGATCACTTGAGGCAAGGACTTTGAAAACAGCCTAGGCAACATAGTGAGAACCTGTCTCTGAAAAAAAAAAAAAATAGAACTAGCTGAGGGTGGTGCCTGTGGCTCAAAGGAGTAGGGCGCCAGCCCCATATTACCAGAGGTGGCAGGTTCAAACCTAGCCCCAGCCAAAAACTGCAAAAAAAAAATAATAATTACAATAAAATAGAACTAGCTGGGCATGGTGGTGCCAGGAGGATCCCTGGAGCACAGGAGTTAGACGTTACAGTGAGATATGATTTGCACCACTGCACTCTAGCCTGGGTGACAAAGTGAGACCCTGTCTCAAAACAAGTGGAAAAAAAGAAGTGAAATTTTATTTAACCCATTATATCAAAAAGGTTATCACTGCAACTTAGAATTAATAGAAAAAAAGTTGTTAGTGACCTATTTACCTTCTTTGTTCTGTGCTAAGTCTTTGAAATCTGGCAAATTCAGATTTTTTTATTTGTTTTGAGACAGTCTCACTATATCACCCTCAGTAGAGTCCTATGTCGTCACCTCAAACTCTAGGGCCTCAGCTTCATGCCTCAGCCTCCCAAGTAGCTGGGACTACAGGCGCCTGCCACAACACCCAACTATTTTTTGTTGCAGTTGTCATTATTGTTTAGCTGGCCCTGGCTGGGTTCGAACCCACCTGCCTCAGGGTATATGGCCAGCGCCATAACCACTGTGCTATAGGCACCGAGTCAAAATCTGGCATATTTTGTACTTACAGTACATGTCAATTTGTACTAGCCGCATTTCACACGCTCAATAGCCACTTGTAACCAGGTCTACTGTATGAATGGCACAGGTCTAGTGCCCTACTTTTGTGTGCTTGGCACCGGGTTATATCATGAGTCAAGGGGATAATAAATGTCTCACAGCACTGACATATTTCCCTGCATTAATCCTTGAATTGCCTCTACTTTTTGTTCTCATGACGCTCTGTAATTTGGTATAAAAATATTCATAGTTCTATTTTGATTGTGAAATGTGTCCTTTAGCATTAAAATGGGCCTGCCCTTGTCTCCTTGTGTCTTTTGCCTAGAATTTAGTTTTGTGTGATACACACATGTACGGCCAATGTTTTGTCTTTGTTTTTGCCTGGGACAGATTCATGCATTTTTTAAATTTTTCAGCCACCCAAATTACTTCATGGTAGATCTCTTTTATACAGAATTGGGTTTTTCTTTGTTATCCTTCTAAGACCCTTAAAAAAATGAGTTTAGCTTAATAGTAATGTGACAGATATGTCTGAACTTCATTCTGTCATACTAGGTTCTGTTTTCTGTTTCTATGACTTTTAAGTCTTTCATGGAGGGGCTCTTCGCTTTTGTTTTTATATTTATTCTGTTGTTCAGGAAGATTTAGATTTTGCTGTAATGTTTACCTTTATAATTGCGTAGAATTGCCTTCATCTTATACTTCTTTAGAAAGAATTACCTTTTTTTTTGGACTCCAAACCTTCAGAAAAAGTTTAAAAATTAGATCGTATACAGTGAATATCCAGCTACCCTTTGCCTGGAGTCAGCATTTTAATATCTTTCCATATTTGTTTTATCTCTACACAAATAGAAACTTTTCTTTTTACTAGACCATTTGCAAGTAAGTTGTAGATATTGATACTTCATCCCTAACTATTAATACTTTAGTAAGCCGCTCCTAAAAATATATTCTCCAAAATAACCATAAAATCCTTACTGTACAAAAGTCAATTAACGTTCATTTAATACATTATATGGTCCATATTTAAATTTCTCCAGTTACTTTAATTACTGACTCAGAATGCAATCAAGGTTTATAATATTGAATTTGTTTGTCGTGTTTTCTTAAATCTCTCTTGATCCAGAAAGTGTCTTCTCTCTCCTTTCTCTATTTTTTGGTGACATTTTATTTTTGATATGTTCAGACCAATTACCTTACAGGATACTACAAGAGATAACTTTCCTTATGCTCCTGTGGATAAACTACAGGTCACTTAGATGCTGAATCAAATGTGAATTCCAACACGATTGCTAGTAACATTTTTAAAAGATAAGATAAAATAGGTGCCTTTTTTTGAATCAGAGAGCTCTCTAGACTTCAACCAGCAGGTTCTGGATTCAGCCAGGGGGAAGCTATTTCCTGATAAGCCTTAAATGCCAACTACTTTCCTATACTTAACCCACATTCAATAGTTGTAATTTTTATTTTATTTATTTATTTTTTTGCGGTTTTTGGCCAGGGCTGGGTTTGAACCCGCCACCTCTAGCATATGGGACCGGTGCCCTACTCCTTTGAGCCACAAGCACTGCCCTAAAATGCATTCTTATTGTCAAGTAACAGTTTGCTTTTTTTTTTAATTTTTAAACATTAATTTTTGGTTTTATCTTGTCTCCTTGTACTAAATTAAGTTCTTTCAAGAGCTAGCTTATAAACATATTTATGCTTTAGCCTATTTATATATACACCATATATGGATTTTTCTCTAAACTCATTTACATTTTACCCACGTGGTTGGTTTCTTAATTCTGCCTACCCTTTTTTCCAACAGGGCAAGAATAGCCAATGTTAGAAAACAATCCAGAGCTGATACTACACACAGGTAGTGCCAGGAATAAGAAAAACTCTTTTGAATCTTTCCTTAGAATATTTTTATTTATACTTCCTTGTTTAAACCTGTTTTTGTCTTTCTTTTGCAACGGAGTCTTACTCTGTTGCCCAGGATAGTGTTGTGGCATCAGCCTAGCTCACAGCAACCTCAAACTCCTGGGTTCAAGGAATCCTCCTATCTCAGCCTCCCAAGTGGCAAAGACTACAGACACCCACCAGAACACCCAGCTATTTTTTTCCATTTTTAATAGAGATGGGGTCTCATTCTTGCTCAGGCTGCTCTCCAACTCTTGAGCTCAAGGGATCTTCTTGCCTCAGCCTCCCAGAGTGCTAGGATTACAGGTGTGAGCTACTGTGCCCAGCTTAAATCTTTTTCCTTTGTTCTCCAGAAAATTTAGTTAAAGGGTGGGTTTAGAGCCTCACAGGGGTCTCAAACGTTTTAAACAGTGGGCCAGTTCACTGTCCCTAAGACCGTTGGAGGGCTGGACTATAGTCTAAAAAAAATGAACAAATTCCTATGCACACTGCACATATCTTATTTTGAAGTAAAAAAAAAAAAAAAAAAAAAAAAAAACGGGAACAAATACAATCACATGGCCTCATGTGGTCCGCGGGCTGTAGTTTGAGGACCCCTGCAAGCATACAGCCATATAGTGCAAGGAAAGTCTGGGCCCTTGAAACAATTTTAGAGAAGAACTCTGCCTAATTACAAAACATGATAGTAACTTATAAAGTCTTTACAAAATTACTTTTATGTATCTGACTTGATTTTTACAACTCTATGAGGAAGTTGGGGATGTCTGTCTTTTTTAAGTGAAGAAACTAAGACTCACATAGGCGGATGTACCTGACTTGCCCAGGAGGATCCCATGACTATAAATAGCAGAGATGATATTTAAATCTGGTTGTGAATTACATATTAAAAGAATACTTTGATAAAATAATTTGAATTTATGTCCTCAGTCTTTCTAGACTCTTGTATATTTTGGCAAAATTAATGTGCTTCTTTTAGAAATGCTTAAGCTTCCTAACGGTAGTGTCCTCTTCTGTAGGAGTCTTCTGTTCATTTTAAATTAGCAAACCCCTCTGACCACTGGAGAAACTCTGTCACTAAAAATCTGGGGACATTATTGCTTTGTAGGGCATCCACTCAAAATAAGGGTTCAAATACTAATTATGAATCCAGGCACAGTGGCTCACACCTGTAATCCCAGCACTCTGAGAGGCCAAGCCTGGAAACCGCTTGAGGTTAGGAGTTCAAGATCAGCCCCCCAAACAAGAGTGAGAACTTTGTCTCTACTAAAAATAGAGAAAAATACCAGGCCTGATGGAAGGCACCTGTAGTTTCAGCAATTTGGGAATTCGAGGCAGGAGGATCACTTGAGCCCAGGAGTCAGAGGTTGGCAGATCTAAAAAATAAGGCGTCAATTCAGTTTGTACACCCTTCAATAAAGACTCAGGTATCTACTAAATCCTGCCTAATACCTAAAAATAATCTTTTTTTTTTTTTTTTTTTTTGAAAGAGAATCTCACTCTATCATTTAGGCTGGAGTATAGTGGTATCATCATAGCAACTGCAACCTCAAATTGCTGTGCTCAAGTGATCCTCTCACAGCTTCAGGAGTAGCTAAGACTACAAGCACAAGCTGCCACACTCAGTTAATTAAAAAAAAATTTTTTTTTCTGTAGAGATCGGTCTCACTGTGTCATCCAAGTTGGTCTCAAACTCCTGGCCTCAAGTGATCCTCCCACCTTGGCCTCCCAAGGTGCTGGCTGGGTTTACAGGTATGAGCCACCACACCTGGTCATTAATATTTATTTTTAAGAGTTTGTTTTTATTTTTGCTTTTCACTTTCAAAGCAATAGTGATCATTAAACCTATAAAACAAAGGTCTGAGAAACCAACCATAATAGTTCTATTAGTTCCATCATGGGTTTGCCTGTTTTATTAACTTTACTGGTTATGGGAAATGGATTGGAAACAATGGATTGGAAACAATGGAGTCAACATTGGTTGTTATATAAATGATACAATCAAAATTATAAAGCTGCTCTGTTATGGACTAAAATTCTTCTTAAGCAAAGTAATAATTGTGTGTGTATTTGTGTGGGTGTACATATGCATGTATGTGTACACACATCCTGTAAGTCCTCCCTTACCATCTTCCAGAGGTTCTTGGACATAGCAATAGCAATTGAAACAACATACAGCAGGGCCTCAAGTAACATTTTTTTTTTTTTTGCAGTTTTAGGGCAGGGCCGGGTTTGAACCCACCACCTTTGGTATATGGGGCCGGTGCCCTACTCCTTTGAGCCACAGGCACCGTGCTCAAATAACATTTTTTAATGCAATGTTATTTGGTAATAATGTTGAGAAAAATGCTGCTCTTGTTACACCCTCGTGTAACAATGCTGCTCGTGTTGTGTCACTTAAAGTTTCCAAGAATCCATGGACATTATTAAGTAAAAATACACTGTATATACCCACAATATATAAGCACACATATAGTTTATAGACATATATATGTATTTTCTTTTTGTTTATATTTATTTTTTTACTCAAGTTACATTTAGTATCTTTGTCACAGGAAAGCTGACAATATAAAACTCATTCTATATATGAAAACTCAAAACTACTCAAACTAAGTGGCAAATGAAATAATTTCTTTGATAAGTAAAAGAATATAACATTTATTAACAAGTTTCTTCCTGAATTTTCTTCAAAAATTTTTTTGAACACAAGAAAGATTTCCTCTATTTAACTTACTGTTTTCTGTTTTAAATTTCATTCACGTCTTCCACTGCACTTGAGAATCGGAGTAGATAGTGTGTACATGTGGAACCAACCCCTGAGGATGGCTATGTGCCCTCCGAAGTGCTGGCGAATGCTTAGTTCTCTTATTAATATCTAGCTTAATCACGGTTCCCACACCTGATAATTTCATTTAATTTTCAGTATTTCCAATCCCTGAATCTGGAACCGTATTTTAAGTTAGCAGAACTGCTCTGCTTAAATCTCCACAGGCTCTGGGGTCCCGAGGGCTGAGACCAAGATTTGCTTGTCTTTGTGCATCTGGCATTGACCTGCCTGGAGCACGTGCTCCACAAGTTTGCTGAGCCGAACTGTCCTCAGTAAAGAAAAGAGAGGAGAAAGCCTTTACAGAGTGCCCCAAATAGTGACCAACTGTTTCCTATGCAATATATACACTTTTGTCCTCAAGCGTGGACCAGCAGCACCTCTGTGGAACTGTTCCTGACTAGTCACTGGGTATCAAATCATTTTTCTGACCCACAGGCTCAATCCTGTCTCTGTTTTTGAATACCTTGAATCAAGTTCTCTCTCCTCCAATCATGTAAGAAATAGACTCATACCTAGTTATTTTACATCAAAGGAAGATATTGAAAATATTGATATTTTAGAAGTTTAATTGAAATGTTAAAGGTGATTTATGATTTTCTGCCTATGAATATTATTTAATGATGAGTGGCAATTTCTTAGGAAAAGTACAAGGGTTTGTTTTTACAACCCAAAGAACCTTTTGGGATTTTTTTTTTTTTTTAAACAAACAAAACTCTTCAAATTATTTTGGGTTTTTAACAATGGATGGTGGTTTTGCATTTCACCTAGTTGTTTGTTCAGCTAAATGTTATCCCCCCAAACTTGGGTTGATTTCTTAATTGCTAATTCTATTTCAAGAATCTTAAGAAAGATAGCTTAACCCAGTCAGATTGGATAAGAATAGTTACTCTTACCCTATACCTGTTATAAATATTAGGAGAGCTTTCGCGGCTATGTCAGAGCTTCCTGGGAGGCAGGATGGATAAGACTCACGTGATATATACATGAGGGACTTGTGACCTGTCAGAGCGATTGTGTAGAAGGAGCAATGTAAACAGCTTTTTGTTGCAACAGATCTTCTTATGATGATCTGTTGCTTTCCAGGGTCTGAAGGGCTTCCTGTCCTGAGGAAGATAATTAAGTCTTGGTCCTGTCCAAAAGCACACAAAAAAGACCTCTAAATCAACTCCTTGTTAAACGACCCCCTCCCACAACACACACAAAAGTTTAGAAAAATACTGAAGTAGCATTCTCACGAGTGATGTCTGAGTGTAGAAAATGAGTATCAAGTACATCTACCAGGGCTTCCGTTCACCCGTATGTAAATGGCTCTGGAAAAGGACGTGTAAGGAAACGGCGGACTGCAGGACACAAGGTAACCAAGGGCAGAGGAGGAGAAATAAATAGTCTCTAGTTAGGGTGACTCCTAGCTCCCATCGTCCACTCATGGAGATCCCACAACGTCACGGGGCAGTAGACGTCCAGGTCTTTCCACATAACTTCCTGAGAGTCCAGCTTGCTGTCAAGTTTCTCATCCGTTCCTTCCAAACGCCAACATTGTTGCCTTCCGTTTCCTCAGCCTGGAGTCAGCCATCCTGCAATACAAAGCAGAACCAGCAAAATAACAGTGTGGCTAGAAAGCAGTTTTTGAGATGAATTTGAGGGGAACATCTGAAATGATGAGTATCTTATAGTGTTAAGATTTAACTGTAAATGGGATGGGATTAAGAGATCACACAGCACATTGAAATCTTAAAGACTCCCGGGAGGCTTACTCTGCGGCGTTTCCTAAAGGGTGCACCACAAAGCATTAGTCCCTCAAAGCGTTTCTTATTACAATGTTTCCCTTTTAGAAATCCACAATGTAAAATTAGCTGGCTATTTTAAATTGCACATGAACTTTGTGGACACCCAGTATAAGGCACTGAGAAAACGTGCAAGGAAAAAAATTTACATATAGTGTACAAATCTATGTATATATACGTATGCTGAATATATATATATATATAGCATATACAGACTCATGAACATATCCAATTTTGTTTAGTCCGGTATTTCTCAACCCCTCTGTGATAAATATTTGATGATTACATTTAGCAGAAGATAACGGACAACAAAATCAGAATTGTAGAGGAAATATGTATGTTCTTACTGCCAAGCCAGTAATCTTGACCTGTTCTGCCATCCAGGGGCTCAGTGGTCCTTGGTGAGATGACATCCACTGCCACAAAGAATGTTTACACCTTTACGTTTCAAAATGAATACACGTCTTGAAACTCCATTGAAGGGAATAGACAGATTACAAACACGACTACCTTTTTCGTCTTCTATCATTTTTAATTATAGGACTCATAAATATCATCTGATACTAAATAATAAATGCATAGATCATTTTTTATAATGCCCATTCATTGGTCTTGTCTGGTAGGAAAATTCTTAAATCTGAAAACTCCTTTGTCTACATATTAAACAGTTGGGTGGAATTTTTTTTTTTCTTTCTCACTTTTTCCCTAAACAGAGCAAATGTCTTCTCATTTGTTACTGATTTGGATGGTAATTGGACTATATACCATAAATATATATACACATTATATAATAACATACTGTCTTCATTAATTAGGACAAATGAAATTAAACACAGTAGAACTTCTGTAAGTTGACCTTCCCCCAAGGGATTGTAACAAACTGGTCTAAATACGGAGGTGGTCAACATAAGGAACTAGGCCTACTGCGCTGATATGTACATGTGGTGCATGTCCGGTCTATGTAAATTAGGTCAACTTAAGGAGGTGGTCAGTGTAGGGAGGTGTCGACTATGGGGGTTCTACTCTACTAGAGGCCAGTGAACCATCTCTATGATTTATGCAATGAAAACATTGAAAGGGTAAGAAAACATTGGAATATAAAAATTCAATATCCATAAAACAAAATTAATTTAAGAAACCAGATCTTTATGTTTTTATAGAGATTATTGATCAGGAAATTTTACTTGTGCAAGTGATCTTTACACCTAACAGGCTGTGAATTTCTCCTAACTCAGAAGCCAGTTTCAAAGTATTTGTTCTTTTTTTCTTTTTCTTTCTTTCTTTTTCTTTTCTTTCTTTTTCTTTTATTTTTTTTACCATTTTATTGGTCTATCGTTTTATATTTTTAGTGTTTGGGGTTTCTTGAGGGTACAAAGAATTAGGTTATACTGATGGCATTTGTTAGGTGAAGTCCCTCCTATAATTGTGTCCCACCCCCAAGAAGTGTGCCATACACTGTAACCCTGTCTCCCTCCCCTCTCCCCTTCCCCCATCCCCCATCTCTGTCCCTCCACCTTGAATTGATCTGAATTTTTCTCCCACGAGGGACTGTATTAGATCGTCTACTGGCTTCATATTAGAACAGAGTACATTGGATTCTTGCTTCTCCATTTTTGTGATACTTGACTAAGAAGAATGTCAGTCCAGGTTAATACAAATATGTCTCACTATTTGTTTAACAAAAGCATCTACTCCTCTGAATTGGGAGATGTCAGTGAGGTGGGCACCTTCCTGAGCACTTGGGTGGGCAATCTATAGTTCTACCCAGAGAAGCTCTTTTTCTGAGAGTTCGGGGGCAGCCTCTGTAGATATGTTTGGCACATGGGGTGGCTAGCATGATTTCAGGCAGCACCCAGAAAATCTTGCATCGTGGTTCTCTGGGTTTTTTGAATCACAGACTGACAGAGAACCTGGTCAATGCTTTGGACTTTTCTGCCTAGAAGTGAGCACATGTTCATATATAATTTTACATACAAAATAAAGTATTTTCGTGAACCTCCCTGAAGCCATTTTTTAGACCTCAGGTTTAGAGCCCTAGTATATCCTAGGAAATTTTCCTCTGGCACCAAATCATGAACTTTTTCTTATTCACCTTTATGTTCCTAGTTTGAACTATGTTAGGACATTAGAGGTACAAACAGGGCTAATATATTTGCCAAGATGATCAGTAAGGGAAATGTTAAAAATAAACTTGGTTTGCAAATCCATAGAGACAGCAAACACATTAGCTGGTTGCCTAGGGCTGAGGCAGGGTGGGGGAGAAGACTGCTCATGGGCACAGGGTTTCTTTTGGGGACAATGACAATGTTCTAAAATTAGATTGCAGTGATGGTTGTGTAACTCTGTGAGTACATTAAAAGCCAGTAGATTGTACGCTCTATATGGGTCAATTTCATGGTATGTGAATTATATCTCTAAGCTGTTTTTAAAGTTGATATTATAACAAAGGAAAATTGGGATGGCAGAAACTGACAATAAACCGCATATGACTGGAGATAATTTGTGGCCTTCTGATTAATTGTGTTCAATGAGGAAGAACTAGAGGGGTTTTGGTTAAAAGTAACTGAAGTTTTGCTCCTTGTGGGAAACTATGGGGACAGCACGTTTGGGTCTCCTGAAGACTGGAATGTGGGAGGCCACCTGTAAGACTGAAGAGCACTGGCTCGATCCTGGAGGATCTCTGCCTAACCCAGCGTGCTGTTTGTGAGGACTCAACAGGGCAGCCAGCAGGGACAGCCCTCCATGACATTGCTTTAAAGATTAGCAATAGGATAGGTGGGATTACACCTGTGGTGCATCTTACAAGGGTACATGTGAAACTTAGTAAATGTAGAATATAATTGTCTTAACACAATAACTAAGAAAATGCCAGGAAGGCTATGTTAACCAGTGTGATGAAAATGTGTCAAACTGTTTATAAAACAAATGTATGGTGCTCCATGATTGCAGTAATGTACACAGCTATGATTTAATATTAATTTTAAAAAGCTGAGCAAAAAAATTTTAGATTTAAACTTAACCATCCAACATTTTCATTTAGCAGACATCTACAGAACATTTCATCACAACAAAACTGAATACACATACTTCTCATCAGCTGACAGAACATACTCCAAAATCAATCATATCTTAGGCCACAAGTCTAACCTCAGTAAATGTAAAGGAATAGAAATTATTTCTTGCATCTTCTTGGACCACCATGGAATAAAAGTTAAACTCAGTATCAACAGGAATCTGCATACTCATACAAAAACATGGAAGTTAAATAACCTTAAGCTGAATGATAGCTGGGTCAGAGATGAGATTAAGAAGAAAATTGCTAAATTTTTGGAACAAAACAACAATGAAGACATGAATTATCAGAACCTCTGGGATACGGCAAAGGCAGTCCTAAGAAGGAAATTTATAGCACTGCAAACCTTCCTCAAGAGAACGGAAAGAAAAGAAGTTAACAACTTAATGAGACATCTCAAGCAACTGGAAAAGGAAGAATATTCCAACCACAAACCCAGTAGAAGAAAAGAAATAACCAAAATTAGAGCAGAATTAAATGAAATTGAAAATAAAAGAATTATACAACAGATCAATAGTTAGTTTTTGAAAAGGTCAATAAAATAGATAAACCTTTGGCTAATCTAACCAGGAAAAAAAGAGTAAAATCTCTAATCTCATCAATCAGAAATGACAAAGATGAAATAACAGACTCCTCAGAAATTCAAAAAATCCTTAATGAAGATTACAAGAAACTTTATTCTCAGAAATATGAAAATCTGAAGGAAATTGACCAATACTTGGAAGCACGTCACCTTCCAAGACTTAGCCAGAATCAAGTGGAAATGTTGAACAGGCCAATATCAAGTTCTGAAATAGCATCAA